>JARFJB010000016.1:0-240000 GCA_036346205.1 Vesta saturnalis | reverse complement strand
CTAATACATAAACAGAATCTTCAATACTGTGATGCGTGTAACAGCAAAACACGTTAGCTAGCTAGTTTCACCTCTATATTATTTTACATGCAAGCCTGACCTTAATATAAATACATCTGTCAAGAAGCTAATTAAACATAACTCCATGGACTGGGCATAGCAGTATTGAAGATTCTGTTTATGTATTAGAAAACGTACTACAGTCTCGAAACAGAATGCAGATAAAATTGAAGGAAATGAATACCGTACGAATTGAAAGATTTGAAGAGTGTGCAGCATTTCCAGAGCCGTGCTGAAACCAGTTAATTTAGGGATAACCTCATGTCCATGTAATAATGGTGTCTGATAGAAACTGTCAGGGGTTATTAGCTGCTTTACAGATTTTTACAATATAATCGTTCAAGGTGAAGACGATGAGGTGATTGTATCTCAAAATCTCGCTGATGGTGGTGCTCTCTATGAAATTTCAAATAAAATTAGATCACGTCACTCTTATTTCAGATTAGAAGTTTTAACGCGTTTAGTTAACATTGCTATTAATCTCAACTGACAAAAATCCATATAACGTGAAGTACATGTGTGTGTGTGTGTGTGTGTGTGTGTGTGTGTGTGTGTGTGTTAGCAAAATTTTTAAAATATTTGTGTTTTGAATGTAAAAAAAAAGTACAACATAATTGCTAAATACGAGTAATAGTAATCAGGTTTTGTGTATTACTTTCTAAATTAGTTAATGATCGGAATGTAATAGCCAGTTTATATCCAACCATTCACAAAGCGTGTTTAGTGAGACTATATGTGGACACGTTCTATAAAAAAATATTTCAGTTTAACATATGGTTATCATTATTAGAACAACTGAAGGAAAAAACACTTCTAAAGGTAAGCGTATTATTTTTAATATATATATATATATATATATATATTTTACCTGATACTGTTAACAAAAATGTCGATAAAGGTTTTTAAAATGTATTATTACTCTTATAGGATGACGTCATAAGATCAGCTCTACAAATAGTATTCGTGGATTTTAAACTTAAGCGTAGTTATTAATTAGTTAATTCGCGTATAATAATAAAACCATTAAAACCTTTTGCCTTTTATTTCCATTATATCAGTTTGATATTCTTAAAACATGTTAATTTAATTTAACTCTATGTTATATATAAGTAATTATTACTTTCCAGTCTTTTTAATGGGGTTTTTATAACTGTTAATGAACACGTTACTATGAAACAATTTTGTGTGTATGTAATTGAACATGCAAATAAATCAGACATAATTTTCCGAATGTATAGGTGGTGCCTGTTTAGAAAGAGAGAATCTGCCTATATAAAAAGTAGCATTGCATTAGGTAGAAATTATTTATTATTTCACGTCATATTTAATTTAGACTTTAATGTATTCAGTTTTGAACTGTAATCTGATTTCCGCAAACTGTAAGACATAATTTCGGTTGATTGATTGAGATTGATCTGGTTGATTTGATCGAGCATGATTTGTTTGAGATTGATTGATTAATTAATTAATTGATTTGTTTGTGTGTGTGTGTGTGTGTGTGTGTGTGTGTGTGTGTGTGTGTGTGTGTGTAGAGAGGGAGAGAGAAAGAGCCTAAAGAGAGAGAGAGAGAAACAAGATAGAGCAAGAGAGAGGTGTGCATTATCAACTTCTATTATAGAAAATGTTCATTAGTCTATACGCCACTAGATGGCACTAAAATCAATTTTAACTCAAAGGGGCCAGGGCTCAGACCCTGATACAAGTCCTGTCTTACAAGGCTAGGGATTCCTTATTAGAATACAATTTTGTATGGCGGGACGAAGGCCTGAAGCTGTAAGATTAAGTTAGAACCTACATACAATTGCACCAAGGGGCCCACGATACAGGGCTAAGCTCTACACTTGTCTTATAAGGTTAGGGTTCCCATACCATCTCCAGCCAGGGGGCGAAGGCCCAAGAACAAGTTGCGAAGCCCTACACGTGTCTTACAAGAACCTCCTTATTAGAAGTACAGCGTATAAATAAATTTCTCGTATAGGTAAAAGATCATCCTAACGTACCCAATAGCATATGACCATTTTAAAGCAATAGAATCGATAATTTTAATAATAATATCTTATTAGGGTAATTATGCAATTTCCAACGTTGTATGCGTGTGCGTTTGCCTAACCTCCAGGGGTACTGCTTTTAATACAACCAAAAGGACCTTAATTAGGGTTAAAGCTGTCCATCAAAAATAACCCTAAGACCAACTCCAGGTCCAAGGCCAACCCCAAGTCCAAGACTAGCCCCTGCATATGCCCCTCATGTGAGCAAGTACAAAAATTGCTGTCAAAAAGACTCTAATTAGGGTTGAAAATTCGATCAAGGGCTGACCCTCGAAAGGAAACCATAGGGGTGAAAATACCAGCTCGCACGTGGGCGGCCATAAAAATAGGGGTGAAAAACACGTCCTACACGTGAGCGAGTGAAAACGAAAGTAATTAGGGGTTGAAAAAGGTCTCCGAAAAGAAACCATAAAAAATAAGGGTGGAAAATATGGTTTACCACGTGAGCGGTCTTATGACGTCAAAATCCAAGATGGCGGCCAAAGGTGTCCGTCTTCTACTTTTAGTAATTAGGATTATTTGACTGATATTACATAATTTTAAATGGAAGAAAATTACATTCAGTGGATTTTTTATAGATTTTATATTTACAAAAATTGAATTTACCTCCTAAAATCATCTGGTGTGTAGACCAGAAATTCGGAAAAATTCTTGAAGATCACTGTAATTGCATATCTGAACTGGGTGAGTGCAGCAGTCATATTTTCAGCAATCGATTATCGATTGTTCAAACTTCTAATCGCTCACCCTTAATGACCATAGCGACAACTGTTTACACACTTAACTTTTTGATTTTTGTGTTCATTCTACGTGAATCACAAGGAACAATACCGGTAAAATGGCAGTGCACTTTGTACTGCATAAGCAAGCACCATTCCACTGCATTAGCGTGATAAAGCAATTTTTGACACAAACGAACCGTAGGGTTCGTATAAAGTAGATTTAATAGCTTATTTATTGTGAGATTGTATCAAATGAAAACCTCTAATGTGATATAAAGTTCGGAAAAGTCGCATAATTCATTTAGTAGGTGGCAGTGATCAATAACAAGGTTCCACTATTCGCATGCACACGTTAATCTATAATGCGTTTTTTGAGTAGTGAAGGTGTCAAACCAACTGTCCTTGCAGTAAGTGTATAGCTGGCGTAGCATAACGTGGTATAACGCCAGTACAATATGGACCACGACCTGCACAGTCTAACCGTTTGTGGCGGTTACAAACGTTGCGTTAGTAGAGAAAGAAAAGTTCGATAGAGGGTTCCATATTGCCCGAGTACGACGGTGTATCCGAGTTGGAAGGTGCTGCCCACTTTTCCGAATGTGATGTGCTGCATGTTACATGCGGAGTTGTTGCGGCTTCGTCTGGTGGTTCCCCTTCGAGCCCCCTCTGTAAGTAGCGATGCAAGCGATGGTGCAGATGGTGCTGTTGGGCTTAAAGCTCCTTGTAAAACGGGTTTCATACTAAGCGGCGCTGGTTATGTTGAGCACGTAGTCGGGGCTGTGGTGATTCGATCGGCGGAAATTCTGTGTCTACGCTCTGCGCAACAGACACTTCAGGGCACGGTTCAGCGGGTGTGTGTGCGTATGTGTAAGTGTGCGTATGCGTGTGCGTGTTGGTGTACTGTTGCGTATGTGTGTGGGTGGGGGAACTGATGCGGGTCCAGGTGTGTGTGGTGTCCGCTTGATGTCTTCTGTAGGCGTTGTGGTAGTGCATTCATCAGCAGGTGGTTTAGTAAACTTGTCAAGAGACGGCTTTGCTTTTTCTTCTGGCGGATGTACACTGTCCGTCACAAGCGGCAATAGAAGCAGCGGTACTGGCATCTCGAGCTTGGTGTTACCGGCGACAAGCTCTTTAGGCGGCGTGGTTACCTTAGTAGCCGACGTTGCAGCGTGTACAGACGCATATTGTGCAGGCTGAAGTATTGCAAACCCCGCAGATAGCAGCGTAGCGAGCTCTGTTGTAGGTGGTGGTATGAGTTCAACGAGCAGTGAGATTGCGGCGTATGCCGTTGGTGAAGCAGCGAGTGGCGATGCTGTGGGTGCTGCAGGTGGCAATTTGATAGGCAGCAACAACGCCGCGACGGGCTCTACCCGAATCAAAGTTGCAGTTGGCAGAGTAGTTGATCATACAGCATGCTCGATGCGTAGTTGCGTGATGTGATCTGCAGGCTGTACTACTGAGGGTTTCGCAGGCCTTCATACTGTTTGCTTAGCGGACGTCAGTACAATGAATTCGATGGCTGGAGGTGTTGTGACTTCTATTGCCATAGCGTTGTCAAGGTTAGACCCAAGCGATGCATCCGAGGCTCACAGGTGGCGGTGGACAGATTATCTGGCCTTTGAAAAACGACTGAACTTTTCAAGTCAAAGTACGTCGTATCATATGTCTTTCAATATAACTACTTGGTTGTGGCCCCAAGCTGCCCTTCAGCAATTTTTAGTTGCATAGGTTGCAGTTGGAAGAGTACAACAGGCTCGATACGTAGTGGCGTGATGTGATCTGCAGTCTGCAGGATGTACTACTGAGGGGTTCACAGGCCTTGATGCTGTTTGCTTAGCGGGCGGCGGTGCAATGAGTTTGACGGCTGGAGCTGTTGTGACTTTTGTTGTCGTATTGGTCGCAGGATTAGTTCTAAGCGATGCAACAGAGGCTCGCATGTGGCAGTGGTCGGAGTAAAAGAAAGACGATTGTATTTTTCAAGTCAAGGTACGTTGAATCGTATTCTTACTTCTTTCTGGGTTCACCCCAAACCTGCCCTTCTGCAATTTCCAGTTGCGGCTGTGCTGCTACCGTGGCATTTTTGAAGTGCGCCCAAAGAAAGCTTTCCGATCTTTTTTATGTATTCAGGTGAATATTGGGAGCATTGATGCCATTGCTTCCTCTTCCAGAAATCGATTTAAACGAACCCCTAGGTTTGACAGTCGTTTGGGGTATGTGGAGTTGTTAGGCGCCACTGAAAATCTACGGTTCTAGGCCTATCGTGTTGCGAAGAACTTGTGGTAGTAGATCCCTGAGCGCAGTCTTCAGGAAATAAGCCCTACGATGTAGGGCGTCTTTTGTTACACCGAGGCGTACGTCTTCGATCGCGATCACGCACGAACTAAAGTTTATGTCGCACAATTCACTAAAATAATTAAACTGTTCACTTCACTTCTGGTGAAAGACATTTAAAGTTTAGTTATCTTTGCAAAAGGCCTCTACATCATTCTAGCCAAAGCTAGCAGTTTAGGGGTATTCATAAAAAGTACTTTGGCGTATAGAATACCTGTTAACCGATATTAATTAATATTTTATAGGCCAATACATTCCAGGAGTAACTCATGTTTATTGTTTGAGTGATCCAGGCCCATAGACTCACACAAGCATCATGTTGAAAACGGGCTTCCAATCGTCGGAAACTCGACATCGATTTTTTCACGAAAATATTCCTTATGTACACTTCGTGCGTATGAGAGTAAAAATTGTATTTTTGTTATTTTTACCTAATAATTGAACATTATACCTACCTGTCTTATATCATTTTAAAAACCAATGATCATTAATCAAACAATATTTAATTTAATTTTTCAACCTAATTTTAAGAATCCATTCAATTGTTTAAAAATAATAAATACGATTATAATGCAAGTTCGTGGACTAATATTCTAAACAACTGTTTACTAACTACTAATAATGTAAAAAAAGTGTCTTATCACTTAATCTACTTTAAAATAAGTACTTAAAAACTCCATTTGCTAGATTTATTATAACTTTCTAGTAATAGTTTTATAACAAAAGCAGACAAGTATATAAAAGGTTAGTTATCATGTGACATTACAAATTACATTAAATGTACAGTCTAACTATCTTGTCAACTAGCAACTGAAAATCGTGTTTGTACATAGTACTCACACGTGCTGATGTTCCACGTGTTATTAACCTCCAGTAGTCTAGCTATTATATTATTACGCTAATAGTATAGATCATGAAAATAAGTAGAGATAAATAAAAAGCAAATTTGCTATCGTGAATCTATGTTTTGCTGGTAAAATTCTACTTGTAGTACGTATTAAAGTCATTAGGAGTAAACCATAATCAAGATTATTAAAGTATTTTTTTAAACGGTATTAAATAACTACGTTGTTGCAAGTAGCTGGAGTTCTGCTTGTCGACATTCGTAATTTATTCCAAGTCAAATTGTTTAACTCTAGAAATTACAGCACGAAAACCTAAATTTTATAAAGATCTTTATTTTTAAAAATTTTCTACAATTGTCGTTTAATGTTAATATCCAAAATATGAGATAATTTTAAGTTACGAAGTGGCGGTTGTTTTTTTTTATGATTAAATTACTCGCCATGATTTGTCACAATTGGTTAGCGCAGAACTTTGTCTAAATTTCAAATCTGTTTCAGAGCCAGATGCTTTAATCGCAGAGAAGTAGAGGCTCTTCAAATATATAGATTGTCCATTTCCACATTCCCAATACTTATGTGCTTCTGAGTTGTGTACAATAATTATTTTGGATTAGTCATAATTATTATTTTGATGTATTATCAAAGAATTTCAATACAGTTTTATGATTTTTATTCCTCTGGTGTTGTAAACTGTAGACATGTACAGAAAATTGCTCTGCTCAAGGATTCTCAAGAAATGTAAATCACTGAAATGAGACTAAAACTCTTGCGTTTACATCTACCTTCACAAATAACACCGTATTTATGGTAAGTATTGGCTTAAACTGAAATATAAACTACACAGTAGGCGTAAATGTATATTAGACATTACTATACATGCGAATGTATAGTAAGAGTTCTCTAAGTGTATGTGAATGGTAGCAAAAAGATTTTTGATATTTAAGTCTCCAATATTCTATTAAAAAGACGAAAATAAAAATTCACGTAACGATAACAGATTGAATTATTCAGTGTGTATGAAGCTTTTCTTCGGTTATTTAATGAGATCCTCAACAAAAATAATAAGACAACAAATGTATGAGGTAGTAAATTTATTTCTTTATTAATTGTACAACCTAGATTTTGTTAGGTACATTACAGATTTTTGTTTTTGTCTAAGCAACTCTTGCCACATGGTTTTTTGCAGCTGCATTTTACCAAATCTTGGTGTGCAGCAAACACAGTAGGAACAGTTATCTACACTAGAATACACGACGTTTTTTTTACAACCCAGACAAAGAGATTTGGATTAGGTACGTTCCTTTTAGATTTATAGACAAAAATCCATATAAACTACCCATCTGTAATATTGCACATTGGCCTTCTGAGTAGGTGAGAGGTGGAAGCGTCTTGGGTTCGGATATCAGTCTGTGCATGCTGTTGATGGTTTCCAGCTATTACTACCGAGACTAATCTGAGACACTTCGATATCTATTAAGCGCGGTTCTCATCGATTTTTCTGAAAAATAAAATAAATAACAAAAGTATTTTCGTCACAAATATAATAATTATTAAGCCAATAACACATACTAAACAAAAATCAGGCTCAATATAAATGTTATGAAATTTAATAGGCTCATTTCGGCACACCAGTTCTGTACAAATATTACAAATATTATGGCAAAAAATATTGTTATCGAATACTAGACCTCTTAACAAGGAAAGTTGGATATACTTTCCAGGCTTCACCTGCTCTGAATAGGTCTCAACCAAGATGGCGCTCAAGTAAAATAATATTTTGCTTGCGAAAAAATAATTAAACAATGTGTATACGGTTCAATGGCTAAGCCGGATGTTCAACGCCGAATGTTTCGAAACGATGAATATTTTTATAACTTACCTTCATGTGCAAAAATATACAATCCATACGGAATCAATACTTCGATGACAACTGCAAACAAAAGGTCAAGATATTGAGATAATAATAATAATAATAATAATAATAATAATAATAATAATAATAATAATAATAATAATAAATTGTGTTGACATGAAGCATGTGTCATAGTAGTGCATTAAAATTTATTATTTTTAGTATTTTGGATTACTTTTAATTTCTTTTATTGTGTGCTTTTGGAAATTTACATAAAATTTTTGTTGTTGAGGAATGAAGATGAAAAAAATTCAATGGAAGTTTTAATGAAAATCTTAAAACTTATAATCTGATTGACACATTGGAATTGGTTGTGTATTGATGCTAAAATTTGCTTAATGATTCATTATAATATGCAATCTGGTTTTTGTTTTCATAAAATGAATCAGGAAAATCAAAAATATTACTGAAAGTATGGTTTTATATTTAGTATCTATATTTAAACTGATATTTGGATATCTGTCAAATTTTGGAAATAATTTGAAAATCAGACATATGATATTAACAAATATGAACGTCTATAATGTAAGTACTAAGTTTTTAATTTTCTACTTTAAAAACTATAGTTTACGTAAGAAATTATTAGTTATTTTCCAATTGCGTGATTTTTATAACAATAACAAGGTAGATGACGGTCTTGGCTTAATCGCCCGGATCGAGTGGTTGAGAATCACTATAAAAATTCTCCCCAATCTCAAGGTTTGAAGAGCGCTGATGAGATGAATGACTAGAGGGATGTCTAGCCGCTAGCTATCAACCTCCAGATAACAGGTGACATCTGGTTGTAATAAGCCTTCTGCATGTATGGGAGCACTGCATGTAGTGACATCTTATTTCTTCCCAACTCGTGGGATCTAAATGGAATTAGATACTCAAAAAAAACAAGGAAAATCCATCCCTCAAAATATGGATAGTGTTCTGGATGCACTTACAATATCCAGAAACATCCCTGATGCTGGCGGAGACGTGACATTAGGGGACAAAAATCCTACTTACAGGTCGGTGAGCCAGGTGACAGCATTATGCCGGTATCTGGTCCTGAAAAGAAAAGATGGGTATAACCCATTTCTTATTAGTAAAGCTTTGTATAGTTTGTTTGGAATGTTAAAAATGGTTAAGAAAGTAAAAGAAGGCGTATTAGTAGAAACGAGTACTGAAAAGCAATCCAGAAAAATGCAAGACACAAAAATTTTTTTAGATTATGAAGTAGAAATTATTCCACATAGGACTATGAACAAGTCACGCGGAATTATTTATTGTCCGGACTTAATAAATTGCACTGAAGATGAGATAAGAGAAGGGTTAAGTAATCAAAATGTTGAAGGGGTTAGACGACTTAAGACAAAGAAGGATGGCATACTAAGGGATACTCCTAATCATATTCTAACTTTTTCAACACCTGTACTTCCAAAGAAAATTAGGGTAGCATTCTATTCTCTAGATGTAAGACTATATGTCCCATCCCCTATGAGATGCTTCCAGTGCCAGAAATATGGTCACACATCTGCAAGGTGTGATTCCGTACAAACATGTGTTTGTGGAAAGCCCCTACATGAAGGTTCCCCATGTGAGGAACCAATAAAATGCCTGAATTATAATGGAAATCACACTGTGCGCTCACAGAATTGTCCTGTATATAAACAAGAAGTTGCTATTCAAGAGCTTAAAGTTAGAGAACATCTTAGTTACCCCGAGGCAAGAAAAGAGTAGTTGTGAATACTCCGATTCCAAAAGTATCATATACTCAAGCAACAACGAGTAAATCAGATGTTAACACCTTGGTTAATGAGTTAGTCCCACTTCTTATAGAAGCTCTAAAAGTTACATTTATTCAAAAAGTGACACCAGAACCTTTGCCTTTACAATCATCAAGTCTGACAACTCAAGTGACTATCCCATCTCGTAATGGGTCTGAAACCAGTCTAATGTCAGTATCAGATTCAGAAAAGAGAATGCCGTGTTCCTCGACAGAGACTGAATTAACTATGACGGATTCAGTACAACAATCAACCTTAAAATCCAAGAAGAAGGGATGGCCAAAAGGAAAAGCTAGGCTTCCCCCTTCTACACAGTAAAACATTAATCTGTGACATTATTTTGTTATGTTTTACTCATAACTGCTTGTTTCGTTTGATCTCATCTTAAATTTATAATTACCTGTTTCCTATGTCGTTTATTTTATCTTATAGGAATCCACACTTAACTATAAATATCTGTAAGTCTATTCTATTTTAATCATTTAAATATTTTGTTCTTGTTATTAAACCATAACATCTGAATTCGCGAATTTTAATAACATATTACAGTGGAACTGTAGAGGATGTATACATAATCATTGTGATATTGAAATATTAATACAAGAACACGAAACAATGTGCATTTGTCTTTAGGAAACACATCTCAAAATAAATCAATCGTATTCTCTGAAAGGATACGAAATATTGAGACATGACGTAGTAAATGACAGAAGAGCATCAGGAGGAGTAGCACTTTTATTCAGAACTGATACACGATACAAGAGAGTATCAATAATTAGCAGACTACAGGTTATTGCAGCAAGAATTCTTTACCCATTGGAAATAACAGTATGTAACATTTATCTACCGGATCGTGACTGGAGAATTGAAGAATTGGATGACATAATAAGACAACTTCCCACGCCTCTCATTATAACTGGTGACTTCAATGCTCACAGCCTTCTATGGGGATCTGTGAAGACTGATGCTAAGGGACGCATCTTAGAAAACTGGCTAGATAGAACTAACATTGTTGTGTTAAACACTGGTTCACCGACAAATTTTAATACAAAATCCAATAATTTTTCCGCTGTTGATTTGACAATAGCATCCACCAAATTAGTTCCACAACTAACTTGGAGGACGGTAGATGATCTACATTACAGTGATCATTTTCCGATTATTATAACAACAGAAATATCAAGGCCAGCAATACAGAATGTAAGTAAATGGATTATGTCTAAGGCAGACTGGGGTCGATTTTCTGAAAAAATTGTTGTTCCTGAAGAACTAAATGTGAATACACTAACATACAGCATACTGCATCTGAAAGCATTCCCAGGTCTCGAGAAAATCCAAACAAACGTTTAATGCCCTGGTGGAATCCGCAAATTTCCCAGGCAATTAAAAACAAAAAAGTAACCTTCAACGCATTTAAAAGAAATTCTACCCTATCAAACCTAATAGCCTTTAAAAAAGCAAGAGCTGTAGCTAGACGGAGTATACTTGAAAGCAAGAGATTGTCCTGGCAAAATTTTACAAAATCAATTACCTCAGATGCTGATGTAAATATTGTTTGGAGGAAAATAAAAGCCATATCGGGGAAAAATACACTACAAATACCTACAAGTTTACAGAAAAACGGCATTCTAGTGAAAGACCCAAAAGATATATCAGAAGCTCTAGCGGCCCACTTTGGACTTATGAGTAGCACCATAAACTATTGCCCAGAGTTTAGGAATTCAATAAAGGATATTGAGAACACACTTGACTATGGACAAGAGAGTGCAGAGACTTATAATGCACTTTTCACAATGGAAGAACTAGAAGAGGCATTGCAGAAGGCCAGATCAGGTGCTCCTGGTCCAGATGACATTACGTATGACATGATAAAGAGATCCACTACAGAAATTAAACAAGCACTACTGGTTTTGTTCAATAACCACTGGAAGAATGGAACTTATCCAGATCAGTGGAAAGAGGCAATAGTAATACCTATTGTTAAACTAAATAAAGATCCTATGCAACCATCTAGTTATCGACCTATCAGTCTAACATGTTGTATGGGAAAATTATTAGAAAAAATGGTAAATGTACGACTGCAAGTTATCTCAGAAAACGAAGGTATACTAGTTCCTTTTCAAGCAGGATATCTCAAACACAGAACCGCCACTGATCATCTAGCTCTCTTAGAACATGCAGGTCAAGAAGCTTTCAAGAACAGAGACCACTTAATAGCTGTATTTTTTGATATAAAGGGTTCTTTTGATATGACCTGGCGGTATGGAATACTAAAGAAACTTCATCAATATGTTTGAAGGGAAATCTACCTACATTTATAAGTTCCTTTCTAGAAAACAGGCGTTTCAGAGTTAGAATAGGAAATTGTCACTCGCAAATAATGACACTAGAAAATGGAGTCCCCCAAGGATCAACACTAAGCTGCACACTTTTCGCTATTGCTATAAATGACATAGCGAAAGGTGTTAAAGTTCTATATCAACATGTCTCTATGTTGATGATTTAGCAATGATGACTGCGGCAAAAACAGTAGGTGAGGCATCTCGAAAATTACAAGAAGCAATAAATATCGTCTTAGAGAATGAAAAAAATATAGGTTTTCAGTTCTCCAAAGAAAAAACACAATCTATGCATTTTTGTCGTCTAAGAAAACCACATTATGATCCTTGTCTGTATTTAGGAGATCAAATCATTAATTGTGTGACAACAGCCAAATTCTTAGGTTTAAAGTTTGACAGTAAACTTACATGGAGAAATCATATTCTAGATTTAGAAGCCAAATCAAAAAAGAATTTAAACATTATAAAGGTCCTTTCACATACTAAATGGGGAGCAGAACCTAAAATGCTGTTGACAATATATAAGACTATAATATTGTCACGAATAGATTATGGAAGCATAATTTATTCATCAGCAAGAAAGAGTCTCCTATATGTATTAGATCGAATCCATAATCTAGGAATTAGATACTGTATTGGAGCTTTTCCAACTACCCCAATATTAAGCCTCTACATCGAATCTGGCATGTTACCTCTTGAAACAAGAAGGAACATACTCATGACCACTTACATGAGCGGTGTAAAGTCTAATGTAAATAATCCCAACAATAAAATCTTGTTTCCTAAAACAAATCCGTATGCTGGAGGATCTCGAACACGTCCATTAGGTTTTCGTTTTCTCGAATTTATTAATGACATCCATGAATCGATTCCGACGATTTTGATCGATTATCCAGTTATAGACACAAGAGAAGCTTCGGTAGAGCCTGCAACTGTGATGACAAGATTTAACTTCCGCAAAAGTATAAAAGACAAACTCTTAGAACAATGGCAACTTCAATGGACTAACACCAACGCGCAACTTGTAAACATTCAACCATCTGTGACACAACAATACGTTCAGATGGAATTACCCAGGCAATATTCAGTACGGGCTCATCGTCTACGAACAGGTCATACGTCTCTAACCCATCAACGTTTATTAACTGGAGAACCCGCACCAATATGTGAAATCTGCAATGTTAATCTCTCAGTAGTACACGTTCTCTGTGAATGTCCACAATATCAATTACAACGGAACCTCTATGGTTTAGCAAGGATATATCTTTAAATCTACAAAAAGGAAAAATGATTAGTACCCTACAATATCTCAAAGATATAGCACTTTATAACAAATTGTAGCTAATTGTATCAATGTATACACAATTTCTATTAATACATAAACAGCAAATAGAAGAGCTAATGACCTTTGCAGTCGATGCTCTAGGAGGTGGGTTTTTAGTGAGTAAAAATCCCACACTACTTGACTCTTAGGAGACTTGTGCCTTTTGAAGGTTTTCCCACCTCCTACACAAAAAAAAAAAAAAAATAATAATAATAATAATAATAAGCGACAGTTTGCATCTATAATGGACGCACACCGTAACTCAAAGGTGATTTACACGGACGGGTCGCGAACTGAATCGGGGGTAGGATGTGCCATATGCATGGATGGCATAGCACATGGATGGAACATGTCCAATATGTGCACCATAATGGGTGCGGAAATGTATGCCCTATGGCAAGCCCTTTTGTACTGCCATATGTGTTACACAGTGACACGTTTCGTCATAATTAGTTACAGTTTGGGTTCTATAAGGAGTATGAAGGGCCGTTTCTCTCGGGATCCACTTATCCAAAGATTACAGGCCTTATACAAAAACGTGGTGGAAACTGGGAAAAGTGTGACGTTACTATGGGTACCTGGTCATGTAGGCATAGAAGGCAACGAGGTGACCGACAAGGCGGCAAAACGTGCTACGACAGGAGAACAAGTGGATGTTCCAGAGGTGAGACACGTAGACCTAAAGGCAGCCTTGGATGAGGCGATTGGTTACACGAATCCCTGGAGGCCACCTGTGCAATTGTCTCGAACGGAACGTATTAAAATCCAGCGCCTGAGAATAGGACACACGCAACTAACTCACGTACATTTGTTACGCAATCAACCTCCTCCGGTATGCCAGAGATGCAGTGATCAAATATCTGTAGAACACCCACTGTGTATATGCCCGGGACTGCAGCATCTGAGGATTTTATACAAGTTGGTGGGGGAGAAAGAAGATTTACTTAGGCAGTCTGAGCATATTAAAAATGTTATTAGGTTCTTAAAAGCTGCAGATTTGTTTGATAGGATCTAATAAGTATTGTAGAGGCTAATGACCTTAGTTGTTACACTTACACTCGTCAAAAATTATCTATAGATATATACTATAAGTATAAACAGTAAAAGCATAATTTGGTGGTTAACCAACAAGTTGAACACAAAAACAAATAATTAACTAGTTAATCTAGATGCTTAACGTTAGCGATAAACTCATTAAATGAATCAAATGAATTTAACACTAGAAATTCTTTTATTCTCGCTTTAAATTTTAATAACGTTAGAGATTTTATGTGACCAGGAAGATAATTGTATAAAGATTGTGACTGGTGGATAATGCCATTTTGAGTTTTTGTTAACCTGCAGTACGTTAGTCTTATATTATCTTTTTGTCTGGTGTCATGGCTGTGTAGTTCACATTGTTTTATTGCCCGGGAAATGTGCTTCTTAGCATAGCACAGAGCTTCTAGGATGAAAAGACAAGGAAACGTTAGTATTTTTAAATCACTAAATGATTTCCGGCAGTCATCTCTGAACTGTAAATTGGCAATAATTCGAACAGCTTTGCGTTGAAGTCGAAATATGGCTTTCCAAGATGAACTATGACCCCATGCCAAAATTGCATACGAAAGAATACTATGGATTAGGGAAAAGTAGGCATAACCTCAAGTGATGTATTATCTTGTAACCTTTTTAACAAAAAGACAGATGATTTTGTTAGTGATACTGTCACAGTGTGAATCGAATTTTAATTTGCTGTCAATAAAACATCCAAGAAGGATATTCCTGAGTTAATGTTAGAAGTGAAATTACATTTTTTTAGAGATATGGGCAAAAAATTTGTTTTGGCTTCATTTAATTTTAATTTGTTATTCACACACCAATTAGCAACTTCTTTGACCCCCGTTTGTACATTTTTCAGGGCAACATTAATATCCTGGTTGACAGCAATTAAAGTTGCATCATCAGCATAAAGAATACAACCGATGTGTGGTGATACGGATAAGGACAAGTCGTTAATATAAATTTAAAAAAGAATAGGGCCTAGAATTGAGCCCTGAGTAACCCCATGCTGTATGGGCAACTTGTTAGAAATGGCATTATTAAAGATTACGGTTACAGAAATTGTATACTATCTTTAATTTTCGTGCCAATATTTCGTGATTCACACAGTCAAACGCCTTGGACAGGTCAACAAATCCAGCTACCAGGTGCTCTCCCTTCTCAAAGCATTCCAAGGCATTACAAACGAACGTGATGATTGCGTCAGAGGTGCACTTTCCTTTTCGAAAGCCATACTGTTGATTATAAAAAGATTATTTATTTCAAAAAATCGGTCTTTTGTTTATTTAGAATTTTTTCAACAATTTTGCTAAAAACTGGTAACTTTGAAATAGGCCTGTAGCTACCCAATTCATTTATATCATTACCTTTCTTGAAAAATGGTGAAACTAAGGCAAATTTGAGAGACTCAGGAAAGACGCCAGTGCTAATGATAAGGTTGGTTAGTATTGTCAATGGTTTAACAAATAAACTAATATTGCGTTTTATGAAAGTAACACTAAAACCATAAATATCTTTAGAGTTACTGCTTTTTAAAGTTTTTACGGCATCACGAACTTCTATTTCAGAGACCGTTTGGAACTGAAAACCATTCTCAGTAGAGAAATTAAAGTCACAATGACTGATAGGATCAATATCAGTGCTCGGCAGATTAGCCAAAATTTCAGATGTATTGTTGGCAAAATAAACACTAAACTGATTTGCTGATAAATTACAATGTGGTTCGATAACCAAATTATTTGCATTTTGATAAACCTATCATTAGTTTCAATTTTCGCTAATTTTATCTCCAGGCATACGAAGCACAGCGAGATTTTCTGATTAAATATAAATTGTGCATACGGTACTTAGCATATAATTCACAAATTAATTGAAGCTGTTCTCTTAACTTGCGTAGTTTAATTGAAAACCAATTAATGTTACATACATTCTTTTTTGTTTTAAATTTGACTTCTGGAAAGCAAGTCAAATAACAATTGGAAATGAGCGATAGAAAATTAGTAAAATACTTGCTATCATTTAGATAATTTTGAATGACATTTCCCCAATCACAATCCGATAACATATTGAAAAACAGGTACATTCCCTTTCGAGTTAAGATTCTTGTGAAGAATAGAGACCAACTAAAAACACCGCATTCAAAGAATAAACTAAAGCAAACACTGCTAACTTAATAGCCCAAGACGACTAAGTAAGTTAGGGCATTGCAAAAGACAAATATACGAAACAAAGCTAACAGAACGAGGGCACCTAGGGAACTCGAGGAGAATCTAGATTCAAGAAATAATCGATTCAGACAACATCAAAGAATGACTTGACAACATTGGTACAAGAAAGAATAAGGTGGAACTAGACTAAAAGGTTCAAAGAGTACGGGTACAGTAAGCAAATAACCTACTACTAATCCGTTTGTGGAGAAAGCAAATTCCGAATTTTGTGATTACTTAATCTGATATTATCAATACAAATTAAATAACTATTTATTCATTAGAGAAGTTTTCCTTTACAAATACTGTAAATAATGTGCAAATAATACCGCATGGCAGTAAATGTGGGTCTAAATTATATCGAGTAACTACAAAAATGTATCTACTTGAAAACACGTTAACAATGAATGCACTGAAATGAATGTACAATTCATAAATACATTCACGAGGTGATAATGGCAGGACTCTGTCTAAATAACGATACCTGCGTGTCAACCGTAAATATAGCTTACTAGGACACGGAATAACAAAGGGGGACCGTTTATAGGTGTCCATATTTCACATATTGGAGAACGATATCGGAGAGGGAAGGTCGACGTTTTGTTTGATTTTTACACTTGTTTACCTCCATTTCTTATTGGTTCATCTATTTCCAAGCATTCCTTCTTCAGGTTGTGAGGGTGCACCTCAGTGGAGACCCGCTGTTCCATCACCAAATTATCTCTCCACTACAATCCTCGAGGAGTTGAATCCGTATTATCCCGAAATCCATTAATAACCACAAAACCCTGTTTAATTCCCTAAAATACCTAAACCATCCCTCAAGGAACTAGACGTTCAACCACAAGTTGTTTCTTCTTCCTTTACCGGATGCTGCGCTGGTTAGTCTGCTACATAATCTAAGATATTCGATCGCCCCACACAACTTCTGGATTTAGCCCTTACTCCATCACTCCCAGACCTCCTGCGCGATCCATCACGTACATACGAGTATCTTTACCAACGAGATCCTTCATTTAATTTCTCTACCTTCGGTCATCAAAATTATACGAATCGTTTCGAAGTCAAATAACACCCTCTCGTCCCTAATACTCTCATCACCAGTGCCGAAACCACCCTGGATAACCTCCTAGCAAAGGATATGTTCTTCGCGTCTACCAGGGGTTAGTTACCTCTACACTTACAGCACCTGACATGAGTTACTGTGATAATGTACTTCCTTACTGCAAATGACTTTTTGGTATACGTATCCCGCCTTCCAAATAAGGTGGTTGTAGTGTCTAGTGATTAGAGTTATCTGAAATGCTAGATTGAAATTAATGAGGTTTTAAAGAGTACATGTTTTGTTGAAATGCAGTTTCGTTTGTTATATGGTATAGTTATCTTGTACAAAAAAGTGTTTTTCCAATCGATGGCACAGCAATTAATAATGTATTTAATTTGACCTTGTTCGAGTGACTTTAAGGTTGACATTTTAAATGGTTGCCGTGTGGTAATATAAATGTTATTATGAAGAATTTTTTCACACAAGCTGAGGTAAAAGCTAAAATACGTAAAACTCTATATATTTTAACGTTAAACCTTAGACGAGCCTTCTATTCAGTTAGTAATGTCGATAGGTTGACCTTCAAAGATCTGATTCGACACGTCTGTCCCGCCTGTTCTGTTCGTATCAGCGATTACAGTAAAATAAAGCAACTTTTTTCTATGTCTTCGCTGTAGCATAGTACCTAATGATATTCACCTACTTTTTTTACCTTCACTGGGTAATATTCACTGCCAAAGTCAAAAACATTTTCAAACTATACCCTTTGCCAATATAGATATGGTTTTTAGTAAAGATTCCAAATAGCTGTTACATGGATTTTTACTAATGCTCAATTTGCCACAAATTTGAGTCTGAGTAACTTATATTAGCTTTGTCATCCAACGATATGCGTGACGATATTGCATAACCCATTGTCAAATTCAGATATTTTATTGATGTTGGAAAGATTAAAGGTATCAAATTAGTAATTGAAAGTGATCATAATACCAGATTTATACATTTTTTGGTCCAAGATAAATATACTTTAGTAAGTAGTTATACCTTGCATTTGGCCAAGAACTACAAACAATTTTTGATGTAGGATCAGAATATTTTGCTGCAATTGACTATCACCTCCACCGCAGTTTGTGATGGGCAAGGTATTGTTCCTTTCCTCTGCAATGTATCCGCCAAAGAAATAGTTCAGCTTTGATATCGTAATAGTTCGCGTAGACAAGAAATGTTTGACCGCAATCAAAGATCTTTCTTAACTTCTTTGTCCTCATTATGTTTGGGATGTTTGGGCAAAGGTTTGCTATGATTTCGATGTGATTTGATCGGTACTTTGGACTCGATGTTACTTTTGGTGGACAGAAATCAATGTCACACATTTTTAGCTCAGTTAAACTTAAATAAATTCATTGTTATTTTCAGTACATAAGAATAGCAACCAAATGTGTACATCGCTTAGATGAAACCACACCTTCTAGTACAAAATCGTGATTTTTGCTATTTTGGAAATAATTCTCTTCATATTTCCGAAGAAAGAACTCCTATTACATGATCACTTTTAAAACATTTCATTAAGCCTGAATAATTCATTGTTTATTTTCTAATATTTAAACTTAAATGTTAAACAAAACGTTACAGTAATTATTTCAATGAAATAAGAACCATGTTTTTGAGTTAATCTTAAGACAGGGACGTTGTTGGTTTATTTAAACTTTCCGAATGGCTAGGACGCGGATTGGAAGCCAATAAACAGTGGCGTAACTAGGGCACCAATGGCCCTCGTGCAAGTCGAAAAATTGGGCCTCTATTCCTGTACCAGGATAAGGTGTGGAAAAAAAATTTATCGTTAAAACTCCAGAGAGGAAAAAAGTTGATTGAACTTTGTGGGAATTCAAAACCTAAATATTCATTCGTGAATCCAACAAACATGCTCTGCAGGATTCTCCTTTCCATGATCCAGGATTCTTCAAATAAGAAAGTCAGATTTTTTATGGAATATAATTACGGTATTGTAGGAACATGAATTTTATCTTTATAAATGATAAGAGTAAATAATGAAATACATAAAAGTACATTGTTTGTTAGCTATAAATTATAGTTTTTTACGTGCTTTGAAGTCACCAAAATTACCAATCACCTCATTTAAATCTAAATTTGACGCTTTTTTTATTTTCTATTGCGATAAGTGATAAAAATCGAAGGCGCCCTTGTCCTGTAGAATTTCGTAGGTAATTTTTTATTATTTCTAGCTTCGAGAAAGATCGCTCAACTGTTCCTGCGGTAACAGGAATAGTATAAAAAAGCAAAACTGTCGTACAAACGTCGGCATAGTCGCATTCATGCCTTCCAAATTTCGCTATTATTTTTGAATAAAACGTTTTAATTGTCCATGACTGAATTAACCCTGGTTTCACTAGATGATAAATATTTATAAATTGAACAGGGAAAGAGGTACGAGGGACAAGCTACAATTATTGAGAATAGAAAGATTAATACAAGTTTTTAGAATTTTTGTTTTAAATATGTTCAAAGTAATTGCCATTTACAATAATGCAGTTAACCATTCTGTCCTTCCATAGCTTAAAAGCGTTCAACCAGCTGTCTTTAGGGATACTATCAAAAAAACACTTAACGGCGATGTAAATCTCTTCTTCTGACTGGAACATTTTCCCTCTCAAATGTTTTTTGAGCTCAAGAAATAGTCAGAAGTCACAAATCGCCAAATCCGGTGAGTAAGGAGGATGTTCTATAATTTTTATTTTGTTTTCCGCTAAATACTGAATAGTTGTCCCTGCTGTATGGGACAACGCGTTATCGTGATGTAACATGGTTCCCTTTCTTAGCACTTTACTGAACACAGTAGGCAAACAATTTTCAACATACCATTTAGCGGTAACTGTCTTCTGATCTTCTAATTTTATTGCGGCCACCAAACTCGTACTTCTAAAAAATACTGCGTACATAACTTTTTCATTGCTCGTTGTTTTTTCACCATCATATGGGGTTTCCTCATTTTCATGCATCCAGATTCGGCTTTCTTGGCGAGTGGAAACATAAAAAAACAGTATGTACGTTTCATCGCCAGTTACAATTTTAGAAATAATTTGATGGCCACCAGCATTCTACATATCTAAAGTTTGTTGGCAAATTCTAACACGTTCTGCTTTTAGTAAATCTGTCAGATGATGGGGTACAAACCGAGTTACAACCTTTTTCAAATGTAAATGTTCGTGCAATATTGATCTCACTTGCGAGGATCCAATCTTCAGATTAGAGTCTATCATTGCATAGGTAATGCGGTTGTCCTCTTCCACCATCTTCTTCACCGCAGCAATGTTTTCGGGGTTAACAGCAGTTAAAGGAGGGCCAGCTCCTTTTCTGTGTACCACCGACTTGCAGCCTCGTTCAAATTCTTTATACCATCTACAAACAGTAGCCAATGATGGTGCGTGAACCCCAAATGGCGACTTTAAACTTTCTTCACACTCATACGCGCTCATGCCTTTCTTGAAATCATAGTAAATCATTATCCGAAAGTTCTCTCGTGATAATTCCATTTTTTCGATAACAGAAGCTTATTCTATGGGCTATTTCTCAGACACCATTCAACCGAATTGTACAAGCTAAACTGCAATTGACAGATAAAATAATGCACTATTTAATAAACAACAATTTGTTTTGCACGGGTAACTAGATTTTTCAATTCTCAATAATTGCAGCTTATCCCTCTATTTATAACCTCTGCATATTTAGTTTGAAAATCATCACATTCTTTTAATAGTGCATTTTCATCAATGCAAAATAATGTTTCGGGAGCTAAAAAATGGAAAACTTTGCACATTTCTCTCATTCCTACAAAACGTAGCGTCTATGACACTATTAAAAATCGTTATTCTAAAGATTTCTTCAGCATTTTTAAATAGGTGATTAGACCCTAATTCATCGAAATGTTTTTTTAATTTTTTCTGTCGTTTGTCTTGAAAACAGGGTTGAATATCATACTTAGTCGCTGTTTCCACTGCCTTACGCATGGATGAGTCAAATTCCTCTCTGTAAATGTGCAACTGGTTTTTAGCCTCTCCCAATGCTTTACTGGCTTCGTCTAAATTTATGTTGACCTTTTGTAAAATTAATGGTGTTCAATACTTTGTGCATAAATTCACATAACAGAAATTCAAAAGTTGCAATTTTTGCTTTTAAGCTTTCGCCTCATTACGTTCATCCTTATTTTTACTTTTTAAAATAACTTCTGATAGTGCTTTAATAATATCAAAATAGCGATGCCTTATGGCGGATATTGTATTTGTTCTACTCGACCATCCCGTAGGATTTAAAATTTTTAATGTCTGCTCTGAGTCGCCAGTAAATTTGGATAATAAATCCCACCGCTTAATGCTGCTTCCAAAAAAGTTATAAATCTCTTGCATCGTTGCAAAAAATTCTGGATCTGGACACAGACGCGAACAGCATCAGTAATGACTAAATTAAGATGTGGCCAGCACAATGCACGTATTCGGTGTTTGGTTGTACATCTTTTATGTGCTTTTGAACACCGTTATAAACTCCACTCATAATGTTGACCCAGACATTTGTTTATATTTATATTTTTCTCGCCTAGTAATTTGATGACTTGGGTGGCTCAGCTGCAGTGTGTTTGTGAACTGGATAAAAACCCAAAAATATCTCATGAATTTCGACGATCATTGCCTGTCCAGTGTCCGAATTTGGTAGGGTTGTGTACCTTATAATGATGCTTAGTTGATCCACCTTCGTAATGTCTTGCGTGATATCCATTTGTAGGGCGAAAAATGGCGCTTTTCTAATTTTTTTCAGTAGCTGGTTTTCGAGTATGTTACTGAGGCACTCAATCATTTCATTTTGAATTGTTGGACTTAAATATCGTATTGTTCCCATTAAAAAAAAATATTGCATGAATTTTTCAAATAAAATTTAGATTTTCGCGTAATTAATTACTGATCGGAAAACTAAACAACATACTTTTGGGCATATCCAAAACTTGACGCAATACATTATCGTATATAGAAACTAGCTGTACTATTTCTAAAAAGTTTCCGTGATATCTGTCCTCGCTTAAACCCTCTCGATGGCCTCACAAAGCTAACGAACTTTTTCCAATTGTTAGAATAATGTCAAATAATTTTCGGAGGAGCTTCCTCCAAAATAAAGCCTTTTTACGAATGTCCTCCTCCAAATCTTTTTCAATAGTAGTTGTTTTTTGCCACAGTTCGTATATTGGAAACGCTTCCATGTGTATATTTGATACACCATGTTGTTTAATTCGTTCCGACAAATGGCTCCAGTCACGAAATCCTGTAAACAAAACCTTAAATAATTTGAAACGCGGCAAAAACTGGGGACATGAAAAAAAATGAGAAATCTAATTTTGATTGCGCATGGTAAACATAAGTGCAATAACGAGTTCATGAAAAGCCTGTAACGGCACACACATTTTAATGAGCGGGAGTTATCGGTGTTCCAAAAGTGATAAAAACAAAACAATTGGTGTCTGCAATTGTACATTAAATACATAAAAATTGAGGTAAAAATAGGAACGTGAGTGAGTTTAGTATCCGTTAACTGGATAAAAAAAAACTCCCAGTGGTACTTTTAAGCGCAAAAACGTCATGAAAGAGAGCAGTATAAAAGAAATTGGCCAAAATCGACAATTCAGCAGATACTTCGATTTCAAACATTTCAATTGATGATAGTGAATAAAACATATCCTGGCCTATAGTTTGTCAAATATTTTCGTACTATTTTTTACAGATTCGTGCCGGAAATGTTTTTAAAAATGAAAAAATTAAATTTCAAGTTCTTAATATAGTGTTTTATCATGCATAGTCACATATTAGGGTTATGGAGTGGAGACGCAAGTAAAAATCGCTAATTTAACTTTGAACAAAAGTAATAATTTTATTATCCATAAATTAAGCTGAATAAGCTCGGAAATTTACTACTGCTCAGAAAGTCAGAATAAATACTGTAAGATACAACAAATGTTAAATAACAGGAAAGTTAAAGTCACAAAAGTGGGCAGTGGCTTCAACTTATTAATCAATGCTAATAAGAAACACCCATTAACACGTTTGAGGTATTTTCCCACAATTAGGGCGCTAAAGATTCAAATTTATTCCTGGTCATATAATTTAAGGAACTTATTGAAGAAATTAAGCATTTCCTGACCCTTTTCTAAGTAAATAGTATTTGTACCCAATTATGTCGATCCAAGGGGATTATCCGATTTTTAAGAAATACTTAAATGATTTAAAAGAATTAAATAAAAGGTAAGGGATTTTTCCTTTCAATGTGCAAAAGATTAAAATTTATTACTGGTCATATAATTTAAATGAATTTTTTACAGATTCATCAATTCCTGGTCCCCTTCTAGGTAAATAATCTTTGTACTTAGTTATGCCGACACCGACACAAGGGGTTTGTGAATCTTAATCATTCTATCTACTTTAATAGAAATACAAGTTTTTATGAAGTGCAACTGCAGCACGGTATACGTATACCGAATAAGTTTTACAATTTAATTAATTAAGTACTATACAAAGTTAAAACAACCTTCATGAAATTATGAAACCAACAAATTTGGAGAGATTCTTTTTAGTCACCTAAGTCTCAACTGAGCTTGAGGGCCCCCGTGCACTGCACGGGTTTGCACTTAAGTATTACGGCATTGTCAATAAAGTTACAGTAACAAAAGTCAATTATAATATCTATTTATTACTCTAGCAAAGTACAGGTCGTAGGATCAAATCCTACTCGCGGTAAACATTTTATTTATGTATTTAATAAAATTAATAATAATTTTTCCATTTACTTGCTATAAATTACAAACCGACCAATATGCTTCAAAAAAAATTGGAGGGAAGTCCTGAGGATTTAAAATTTTTAGCGCATTATAA
This sequence comes from Vesta saturnalis, assembly GCA_036346205.1. Lineage (NCBI taxonomy): Eukaryota > Metazoa > Arthropoda > Insecta > Coleoptera > Lampyridae > Vesta > Vesta saturnalis. Next base: position 215,443 of record JARFJB010000016.1, on the reverse strand, counting down.
TTAATTTATAAGTTATATGCACCAGACAAACATCCCAAAAAAGGTGGGCGTGCAATTTCAATTATACCAAAAACTTCAACAGTTTTAAAAGCGACAATTATACACTCTCTGCTTTTACTCTCAGAAGAATTTTTTAGGTTTTAAATCGAGTAATTTAAGAAACGTTCCGATAACAAATACAGCTACGTCAGTAGTAATGCCAGAATTAAAGAAGAGATATTCAATAAACTCACTATTTTCTATTGACTGGAGTATATGACAAGCTTGCGCCGAAAAGTCTCTGTTGAGCCAATACGGAGCAATATAATTGAGACATCTCGACAACTAAACCAGTATCACACGCAACGATTACGAATTTGCACACACGAACAGTGTGTGAAATTTAGGTTTAGCAAATAAAAAACATAATGCACTAATAGAACTTCTTGATCGCCCATTGCCGCGGTTGCAACCTTGTCCTACAAGCACCATTCAAGTCGAGATCTAAATCGGTTACGTGCCTAATTATTATGGTGGTAAGAGATAATGTTTTTCATTAATTTACGCAAAGCTCTTAAGGCATCCAGTTTATGGTCTACATATTACATGATGAGAAATACTACTCAAATAAACAAAAATGTGGAAACATCACAATACAAAAAGCTACTTGCATTTTTACAACGTCAAAATGGCACATACGAAGCAAAGACTATGGACAACGTTTTTAAAAGTGGCTCCAGACGATAATTTCCTATTAATGAAAGTGGTACTAATATATTGTTTAAAAGGGGCATGTCGTGCCGAATTGTGCAGCTTAACTGTAAAAGATATAGAAGGCACCGGTAAAATGTTGGTTATAACTTAATATGATACCAAAACTAAAGAGAAACGTTTATTTACTGCAGCATCATAGTGGAACGGATATGAAATTTATCAACCAACAGTTTTGCAAAAATTCCCTAAAAGGTTGCTAGCTTCAGGATTACACCTGCCATTTTCCTAGCTGACAGTGGAGTTGACATTCAAATACTTAAGAGGCATGGAGGATGTCAGTCAATTAGCATGGCTAAAAGGCATAACGACGAAAGCATCGTCAATAAGTTGAGAATTCAAAAAGTATATTTCATCCACAAGAATTACTGGTACCTTAAGATCATTCACGAATGCAGATGGACAATCGTACTAGTTGCCAGGAGGAACAAATACAATTAAGTTTGGTGTTGTCAGTTTTTCAAATTTGAATAATTAATTTTTATTATTGGCGGTTCGTTTCTGCATGTCTGACAACCAAAAAATTCATTGTGACATTTGTCACCTGACAGATTTGGCGGGAATGTTAACTGTCATGCCGAACGAACAATGGGTCAAATTGACAAGATATCAAAAAATTGTATTAAGAAAATGTATTTAGAATGCAACAATGACCCCATATACCGATTTTCGACCAAATCAGAAAAAAAAATAAAAATACCATTTATTCTCTGCTTTTATTACGCAGCATCATAAAATCTTATTTTACCTGGAAATAGTTTTAATAACATAAATTACATAATTTTAGGTATATATACTATATATATATATATATATATATATATATATATATATATATATATATATATATATATATATATATATATATATATATATATATATATATATATATATATATATATATATATATATATATATATATACGATTGAATTCAAATACCTTCTTTTATTTCCAAAACAATAAAACAAGAAATCGGGTAAATTGTAGATTTTTTGTAATAAAAATTTTTATTTCGGTGCTTTCAGTTAAATACATGTTAAATGACAACTTATAAATCAATCAAATAAGGGTAAGCGTTTGAACAGGTTTTTATACCCAGCGGTTTAAATATTAATAATAAACAAAGATAATGATAATCTAACCAGTAAAAGGCTCTTTAGTTGAAATAGGCGCGAAATAACATTTAGGATTGCTACAGTATTTACGAAAAATACGGCTCTATTAAACCCATGTGATTGTTAAAACTTTAACTTTAAAAAATTATAAAGCAAACGTAAACCTTTTGTCTAAGGATTGGACTCGTGGTAAACACTTTTCCAATAACAATGAATCATAGAGAACTAATAAAATATTTATTTAAGTTGTCACGGCTCGCGGCAATAATAAAATTGATTTGATAAATAATATTAAATGACATTGAAATAACTATAACTCCAAAAGCTAAAAAAAAAAAATAAATAAATAAATAATAATTGAATCATTTGGTCGCTAATAAATACCAAGTCCGGTGAGGGGCGCGGAACCAGGAATCGCGTATAAAGCAGTATGGTTGAAACGCGTGGTGTGGTTGAAGGATAGGTAAGGAAAAAAAATGTACATGTATATATGTACATTTTGGGATTCATACAGTAAGTATACGATCTATTATTTGTATCTATCTATTATGTCGTGACAGTAGACAAATAACTGTACGGTAGTAGGACCATACCGTTAGTAGGCGAATGCTACATCGTCCGGGGCACGATTTGGCCAGTAACCGGTCTTCTCGCTATGGTATTACTCAAGAAAACAATACAATTGCCTCGGATCGACCTGGCTACAAGGGGCGGTCAAGGTCAAAACAGACAGGCCCCGTTGCTGACGACTGTGCAAGGAATGAATGGCGAGTCGGTACCTGGAATGTTAGAGGTATGCACGGTAAAGAATATGAAATTGCGAATGTAATGTACGAAAGACACCTTAATATTCTGTGTGTATCGGAGACAAAGCGCAAAGGAAAGGATGCTGTGGCGCAAAAGGAGTTGGGATGATCATAAGTGAAAGAGCGAAAAGATGTGTTAAACAGTATGAATTTATTTACTTTTGAACTTATTCGTTTATAACAAAAAACTTATAATAATTTAATATTAGTCAAGTTGCTTTGGTATGTGCGAATCCTTGCGATATTGCAGGCTCACATTCCATTAATATAAGTAATTTGATTGTAATCTCATTGTATTTAGAATTGACATCCGTTCTACATACATAAAGACAAAATTTACATCGATTGGGGCTTGAACCTTGGTGGCGCAGTTGGTTAGCGCGGTACTCTAGCAAAGTACAGGTCGTAGGTTCAAATCCTACTCGAGGTAAACTTTTTATTTATGTATTTAATAAAATTAATAATAATTTTTAATTACATATTTACTTTTGAACTTATTCGTTCATAACAAAAAACTTATAATAATTTAGTATGAATTGGTATCTCCCAGGGTAGTAAGGGTTAGAATGAAAGTGGAGTGTCGAAGAATTTTTCTTATTGCATGTTATGCACCGGTGAATGGAGAAAGAGACCAGGAGCGTGAGAACTTCTGGAATGAAGTAGAGAACGTGTTGAACGTATGTAAGCCAAACGAAAGAGTGATTATAGTGGGGGATATGAACGGATGGGTGGGTGTACAGAGAGAACATAGTGAATGCGTTCTAGGAAAGTTCGGAGACCAAAGAGTCAATCAGAACGGTGAACACCTGCTGAACATCTGTGTGGAGAGAAGCCTGTTTGTATCCAATACGTGGTTTAAACATAAAAATGTGCATATGTATACATGCCAAAGAGGTGAATCTAAAAGTATGATAGACTTGATAGTGTATGATGAACGACTTAGAAACCTGGTGAAAGACACAAAAGTAATGCGCGGATCGGAGTGTGGATCGGACCACTTTTTGGTTGTATCGGGAGTGTGTTTAGGGCAAAAGTGGATCTGGAGAAGGAAAGCAAACGTAGTGCGCACGTCTAGAATTAGGGTTGACAAACTAGTGGATAATGGTGCGAGAATGAAATACGCAGATGCTGTGAGTAAAGAGTTGAATGTGAATGAAACAGTGTGGAACGAACAAATAAAAGACACTGACGTTGAAAGTGCATGGATAAGCTTGAAAAACTGTGTTGTCAATTGTGCCGTGCGAATATGTGGAAGAGCGACTGTAGGTAGACAGAAAAATGTGCTTGGTGGAATGAGTCGGTAAAAAAGCAGTATGTAAGAAAAAAGATGCGTACATGGCAATGATTGCTGCAAAAAATGAGACTGAGAAGAAGTGATTGTATGAGGTGTACAGATTAAGAAACAAAGAAGCGAAGGAGGCAGTGAGAATAAGTAAAGAGGAAGTGATGGCTGTGGAAGGAGAGAAATGCAGAATGATTTTGAGGAAACAAAAACTCTTCTGGAAATGGGTCGAAAATACAAAACGTGGCCCACAACAGAACGCTGCAGGAGTGATGAATACTAGAAACGAAATAGTATGGGACGATTGTGAAGTTAGGAAATGCTGGCAAGAATATTTCGGAAAGCTGTACAATAGTGAGGAAAGTAAGACTGAAGGGTTAAATAAGGAGAATATAGAAGAAATGGTGAATGAAACTGAGAAGGATATTGGATAAATGAGGTAAGAAAACGGTAGGAAGGTTGAAAACGGCAAGGGAGCAGGCGAGATGAAATCACTGGTGAAATGCTCAAGTATGGTGGTGCAAAGCTTATACGAAGATTGTATGAATTATTCAATGTATGCCTGATGTGTGAAAAGTACGAGGGATTGAAAGAGCGCGATCATTGTACCACTGTATAAGGGAAGGGGGAACAAGAGTGATTGTAAGAACTACAGAGGAATAAGCTTGCTCAGCGTGCCTGGTAAAGTATTTGGAAAAATACTGATTGATAGAGTACGAGAAACTACACAAATTAAGATTATGCAGGATGGCTTCATACCAGGGAGAGGATGTGTCGATCAGATTGTTGGTCTCCAGAAGGTAATCGAAAAGTGTTTAAAGGTAAAAAGGAAGTTGTACTGTGCGTTTGTAGATCTGGAGAAAGCATATGACAGAGTGAATATAGAGAAGCTGTGGGAAATATTAAATGAATATGGCGTAAATAAAGGTCTAATAAATGGAATAAGGGCAGTATACAACGGTAGTCGGGCATGTGTTAGGGTGAGAGGAGGTGTGAGTGAATACTTTAATATTGAGCAAGGAGTGCAACAAGGCTGTGTGATGTCACCGTGGTTGTTCAATGTATACATGGATAAATGTCTTAGACAAGCATGTACCGGTACAAATGGTGTAATGGTTGGTGACGTAAATGTACGACTTCTGGTATATGCAGATGACACAGTCTTATTAAGCGACAGTGCGGATGAGCTGCAAACCGCTCTGAGGAAAACATCGGAAGGTACCGTCTATATTCAGGTGAATTTCGTTGGATACGGGTGGAGCAAGTTAAACAATCCTGAAGGTAATCTATCATTTCATACTTATTGTGCTTGTGCTTATTTCTTTGTAATTGACATTGATTTATCGAATTATAAGCAAGTGAACGTAGTTATCTGGTTTTAAGGGCTTCAACCTATTGACGTTTCCTTGTTTATTTTACTGCTTTCATTTGCTCAATTAACGTTTAAATGTATGTAATATAAGTTTGATTTATACTAAATTTCACGATTGTCAACATTCAAAGGAGCAAAATTGATTTCCGTAATTGATCTGGAGTTTAAGAATTATTTTAAAGACTGGACGACATAATCTGCAGATTAGTTCCGATTAAGGGTGGATATTTTATTCCACAATTACAATGTTAAGTTAATTGGCGTATACACTGATGCGACGAAGAATATACATTATTGTTTTTCATATTTTATACAATAGAGAGTTGGTTAATTGCATTTGTGAACTTCATTTGTGAACTTTTCCTATACAGCGAATACCCTTTAACGGAAGTTAGTGATTTTTTTTTTATTTCAAAGAAATAATTCAAGTAAAAGAGGTAATTTAAGTTAAGGTTAATTTTTTTTTTAACGAGAGTCATTGGTTTGAAAGTGATCAGAAGGCAAATTCAGGATCGGAGGTGACTCAGTAACTTATTCATATTTTTGTTAGAACATTCATTTCGATGACGAAGTATTTTAACAGCGTTATTAAATTTTACGCTTGGTTATCTTTTGAGTAAAATTAACGATAAAACTTTTGGTAAATAATTAGTTTTCTTGTATGTCTTATTTTGCTATAATTAGTTAAGATATTTAGTAAGTTTTTTGCGTATATTACTTAATTGCCTTGAGTGTTAAGCGTAACGTAAAATTAGGATAAAGAAGTCCGCTGGCCCCAACAGTTGATTAATTCACGCGCTTTAGTATCATTGAAGGTGTGAGGCTATTTTGAAGAATTGTTTTTAGCTGGAGTTCGAGGACGGAGGAAAGTTCGCGACCAGGTAAGTGGATTTTTGTCTGTTTGGCTGATTTATTATTATTATTCCCCAATTAGTCTTAATAACAGTTTGGCGTCCTTTACACGACTATACCCGAATTGCGCTTACCCTTAACCATTAATTATCTGTTACCTTCCGTGTTAACACCGTTTTGGCCTGTAACATAATGACGTTTCTCCCGATATAAATCTATTTAACAGGTGGCGCCTTAGTGACATACTTTTCCTGATGTTGACTTTGTTGAATTGTGTCAAGGATAATTTTGGAGTGATGAGTAAGAACCACGCGCATACCACTGAGCTATGTCGGTAACATGCACTTTACCTTTATGGACTGATGTTTCAGTGAGTGTCATGCCCGTAACAATCAAAATGAAAAAAATTTATTTTCCAGACAAGACCTTATTTTGTATGCCAGGGAAGGTATACATTTCACAAATGTCCAATTTTTGGCTTGATAAATGATCACTAGCGTTTGCTCTGTAATGCATCAGGGTCCCGAACGTTCTATCATTTTCTTCAGCCTCTTCGAATTTAATTTCACAAGTTGCAATCTGACCTCGCAGGGTAATTTTCTAATGGTCACAAAAGACTACTATTTCAATTATTGTAAGTAGTTTTCGCCTGTTTTCTTCACCTATTTCTCTTATTTTTAGCAATCGACAACTCACTGACGTCAAAGCAACGGTTTTCTACTACTGATGTGAATTCACTGTGTTCTCCATGGCGAATAGGTGGTAACGTAACGAGCATTTTGGTGTTCTGTAAACATTTGTAGTGCATTTTTTCAGTTAGAGTATGCTCTTGTAATTGGAAATCACAGTTTTTGTCTTCCTCATCCCGTGAGTTGCACTGAATAACACGCATACTTTAAAAACATGCTTACATATTACATATTTGCATTTATTCTTATTCTCATCTTATTTTATAACATTGTTTATGCGATTTACAGTCTATTCTATATAATGTAAATTTATTTTAAATGAGGAAGGTTCGAACTCCCCAAACCCCTACCTAGCCTCTAACTTTAAGTCCAGTCAATAATCTGTTAGCAGTAACCGAATTTTGACTGCAAATTAAAGTTTGTAAATTTCAAGGAGAAGTCTTGAATTAAATTTTGTGTATCAACTGTTTATAATATGTTTCACAAAATTTGTACTGGGTGGGCCATTGAAAAATTGAATAATTTATTCATTTTTTGTTGTTTTGTTTTGTGATTGTTAGAAAAAAGTACGAGATAGATGAGAAATTTCTAATGAAGGAATTCATAACCGAACAACACCAGGATTTCGCCCTTGAGGTCAACGATTTATCGCTTGGTTGAACATTTTCTTGAAAATGGTGCCGTAACTGAGCGGTCAAGATCTTGGAGGCCACGTTCAGGTCGTTCAGAAACAAACATTGTTCATGTGCGGGAAGAAGTCTAGGAAGAACCAAAAACGTCCACCTGACGATGGGTTGTCAAGGAAGCATTTTCAAGAGATAACAAATGTTTTCATATAAGGTGCAATTAGTGAAATAATTAAAACCAACAGATCATCACCAATGCCGAACACTTGTAGTCCGAGCTAGACAGACAAGATAACGAATTCATTCATCACCTGATTATGAGCGACGGGGCATATTTCCACCTTCATGGCTTTGTTAATAAACAAAATTGTAGGTTTTGGGCTACCGATAGTCCACAGATTATGCATGAGTATCAATTGCACCCGCTTAAGTGTACGGTCTGGTACGGTGTTACATCAGAAAGGATCATCTTTTATAAAAATGAAGATGGTAATGCAGCAACGATCTCTGGCAAGCGGCGCAGAACCATGATCGAAAATGTGCGTCCTGAGGTAGAAAACATTCCTAATGTATGGTTTCAGAAAGACGGGGCCACTGTCCACACATCTTGAGCCACAGTGGAGCTCGTAAGTGAAACTAGGTAATCAGTTGGCCGCTAAGTTCACCCGATTTGACGGTACTTGTTTGTATTTGGTCTTATCTGAAAGAGCGGTTGTACAACAATGAGCTCCAGACAATCCAGCAACTCAAGGACAATATCCGCGCAGAAATTCGAGGTCTACAGCCATAAATATCGAGATCTCTAAAGAAATATACTCTGAAAAGAGCCCGCCTTCGCCAGGTCAAAAAGGATCATCATTTGCGTGGCGTTATCTTCCATAAATTGATAAAAAATTCTCCAATCTTGTGTTTCTATTTGATTTTCTTTAATTAATTAATTCTTAAAAACAAATAAGTTATTTAACTTTTTATAGGTAACGTGACTTATGGCCCACACAGGATTTATTTGACTTTTATTCTGTGTACTTTACCTTTTCATTTACGGAAGAATAAAGATTCTATTATATTAATCAGCAATTTTCCGATCTCTTTAAAAAATTATTTTTTAATTATTATAAAAACTGGTTAATGCTTCCTTAATACCTACAATGAATATTTATTTAAATTAAGATAGGTACTTATCTTTTGGGTATTAAATTGTATATTTTTTATTTATGTTTTATATTATTTTTGATAACAATTACAGGTATTGTTCTCAGTAAATGGTAATATCTTCAAGAATTACTTAAGATGTCAAACTAAATTTATGAAATATGAAAACGCAAATATAACCCTACTAATGGAATCTAATTTTAGTAAAGAATATATCTTTCATCAATTAAACGTTATTAAACTGCCTTGAAGATGACAAATCAGAACATTCTCTGACGGACGAAGGCCCAGTGAAAAATGTCATAATCAAAAAACAAATTTAACAAAATTTAATCAAGTTAATAATTATAATTGTCGTTGTACAGTGAAAACACAATGTGTACGTTTAATATAATTTTTAATTTTAACTACGTATGTTAAATTATTGTAGTGCTGTGGCAACTTAACGTATCTAATTGATAAAGTGTTTTCTTCAAGGTCTAGGAAAAATACAGACATTGACATACCAAAAGTTAATTAAAACGTAACGTTGTGACTGTTTTAATTAAGTTCCAAAAACTATTTAAACGGAGATTTTCTTCTTGCCTATTAAAGTTATTTGGATAATTAAATATCTCAAAAGCTTCACGTTGTAAATGAGCATAATAATGAGTTTGTTTTGACAATATTTCCATATTATCAAATTAATTGTCATGATTTAAATTATTTAAAACATGCTCAGGTACCGCAGATTTCTCCGGTTGACCTAGTCTGCAAAATCTCATATGTTCTTTACGTCTTGTATCAAAGCTACGTTTTATGGTTCCAATGTATACTTTTCAACAAGAACAAGATAACTCATATGCTTCGGAAGATGACAATGGGTTTGAAATATCTGTTGATGACCTTAAATGTTCTTTAATCTTTCTTGTAGGTTTAAAAACAGTCCTAATGCCATGATCAATTAGGATTTTGTCAATTCTATCTGTAACATTAGTTATAAAAGGAAGTAAAGCAGTACCAACAGTAGTCTTTCTTTATGGTTATGTCTAGCAGGTGTAATAACATTATTAATATCATTAAGTGAATATCAATTAGCTTGTAGTGATTTTGTTAAGTATTTATATTCAGGTAGTGCCTTTTGTTCATGTCTCCAAATAACAAACGTATCATCAGCATAGCTATACCAAACTACAGGTTTTTTAGGTGCATGTTGTAAAGCTAAACAGGACTAAGAGGGCTACCCAATACTACACCGTCTAGTTGTTCATAGAATTTATTATTTCACTGAAAATAAATCGTTGTAAAAAGTGAAAGCTATATTCCCGTTTTCACATTTGATAAATTTATGTTGACATCTCAAGTAATTCTTAAACATATTACCATTTATTGAGTACCATAACTGTAATTGTTATGAAAATGGGTTTAATAACCAAAAGTATTTTAATTATGTGTGACAAACGGGAAAGTTTATATTTCTAAATTTTAATTTGTTTGTATTACGCAGTATTTTAGTATATTATTTCCATTTCTTATTTATTTAAGGTTTTAGTGGCGCAAACAGAATAACTTTTATATAAACAGAAAGAGTTGCAATCCAGTGGAACAAATATTGAGAATACATAAATTCTTTCAACGATTAAAATATACACGTTTCCAAATAATTTATACACTAGGGTTTGTAAAAGCGAAATGCCATTTAATTTAAAATTGTTTTTTTTTGACAAATTATATATCATTAGTTTTAAAGACATATAACGAAAATCATTTGGTAATGATGCGTGAAACTTTATACCATCAGGTTTAAAAATACATAGGCAGATTATTTACACTAATTGGAAAATGGAAATAGTGAACCGTTACTAATGGAAGTATAATATTGGAATATTAGATAATAAAATGTGGTAATTAGCGCAAATCCGTAAAGCTTAGACAAAGAGTGTTGACAATGTTAACAAAGGCCAAAATGTAAAGCCGTATATCCAATACATGTAATACTATTAGGTCTAAAATGACCAAGTCTGTTATTTCAAAGGGACGTTATGTTATATATCAAAAGCACCACGGGGATCCCACACATACACTTTGAATCATTATACACAGGTGTACAACGTTTCACCCCTAACTCTGTAACAAGTCGTAATAGTGTAAGTATATCGGTTACAATGTGTCTACAATTTTAAACTTAAATATATTCGAGCACGGGCTTTTAATTAACAGTGCAACATGCAAGACGTTATTAAACTTCAACAAAGTTTGTATTACTTCCTAGTAATTAAGCTTGAACACATTATGCATTTTGCATTATTTTTATACCCTTTAGTGTTACAAAATTCACTACACACAATTACCCCTTTAACTAACCTAGCCTTACAACTTTTTAAAACTCTTCTGATTTTAAATGAAATTTGATATTTAACAAAATTATGTATGACTTGCCGTAAATAACAAAAAAAAAGTTGTTAGTGTAAGACACGCAATTGTATATGACGATTTAAATATTTTAATAGTACCTAAATTAAACGTTTGGCATTCCCATATTAGGAAAAGTATGCAAACTTTCATGATTATTATTCTACTTTACCAAATTTGTATAATAATCAGAACATCTAATTAATCTGGCTAGTAACCGGTCTGCCCGCTATGGTAAAACTCAAGAGAACAATACAATTGCCTCGGATCTACTTGGCTACAAGGTAGCTTATATCTGGGTGTATCAGTCACAAAGCGCCAAGGAAAGGATGCTGTGCAGGACGGCTGCCTAGAACTACGGTCAGGAGTTGCGAACTGAAGTACATGGCGCAAAAGGAGTTTCGAAATTTTTTTCTTATTGCATGCTATGCACCGGTGAATGGAGAAAGAGACCAAGAGTGTGAGAACTTCTGGAATGAACGTATGTAAGCCAAATGAAAGAGTGGTAATATTGGGAGATATGAATGGATGGGTGGGTGTACAGAGAGAACATACTTAACGCGTTCTAGGAAAGTTCGGAGACCAAAGAGTCAGTGTGAATGGAGAACGCCTGGTGAACATCTGTGTGGAGACAAGGCTGTTTGTATCTAATACGTGGTTTAAACATAAAAATGTGCATATGTATACATGGCAAAGAGGCGAATCTAAAAGTATGATTGACTTGATAGTGTATGATGAACGACATAGAAACCCGGCGAGAGACACAAAAGCAATGCGCTGATCGCAGTGTGGATCAGACCACTTTTTGGTTGTATCGAGAATGTGTTTAGGGCAAAGTGAATATGGAGAAGGAAAGCAAGCGTAGTGCGGACGTTCAGAATTAGAGTAGACAAACTAGTAGATAATGGTGTCAGAATGAAATACGCTGACTGTATGTAAGAAAAAAGATGAGTACATGTCAATGATTGCTGCAAAAAATGAGACTGAGAAAAGGCGATTGTATGAGGTGTACAGATTAAGAAACAAAGAAGCGAAGGAAGCAGTGAGAATAAGTAAAGAGGATGTGGTGCCTGTGGAAGGCCAGAAAATGCAGTGTGATTTTGAGGAAAACAAAGAAACAAAGAAGGAAATGGGTCAAAAATACAAAAATGTGGCCCAAAACGGAACGCTGCAGGAGTGATGAATACGAGCAACAAAATAGTATGGGATGATTGTGAAGTGAGGAATGCTTGCAATAATATTTCGGAAAGCTATACAGTAGTGTGGAAAATAAGACTGAAGGGTTAAATAAGGATTAATGAGATAGAGAAAACGGTAGGAAGGTTGAAGAATGGTCAAGGATCAGGTGTAGATGAAATCACTGATGAAATGCTAAAGTGTGGAGATGCAAGGCTTATAGGAAGATTGTCTAAATTTTTCAAAGCATGCCTTAAGGGTGGAAAAGTTCCGAGTGATTGGAAGAGCGCGATCATTGTACCACTGTATAAGAGTAAGAGGAACAGGAGTGATTGCAAGAACTACTATCTAAGTAATTTAATGAATTATAATTTCATATTAAAAAATAGCATTTAATTTTAGTTCACTTTCAGAAAAAGTTTGTCTTTTTTCTTATCTTTTTTTATTTTGTCTAAAGAAGAACATGGCAATTTTCTTATAGAGGTTTTAAAAGTTTGCAGGTTTGTGAGTTTGTAAAAGGAATTAAAAAGTATAGGACGTTTTATAATCGGGACATGATGGGAATGGCGTCCAGATTACTTACTTAGTTAGCATAAAAGAGGATGGATAGCTACGTTTAAGCGGTGTCAACAGTGCCGATCTCTAGACGTGAGAGCCGTTCTTACGATCGTCTTGATTTGTGTTAAATAAAGTGTACAAGTTGTTGATAGATACATTTTTTCGAACCAGGAAACAACAGTAACTGAAATGCTTAGGTTTTTTTGGTTTTTTTAATAGTGTAAGTCGTAAGACGGCACCTCAACTTTCACTTTTGACCTTGAGAATTCCCAAGGCCACCCACGTGGTGGGGGCCATATTTTAACCTTGAGACTGACCTCGGGTTTGGCATTGGAGTTGACCTCGGGTCTGGCGTTGGAGTTGACCTTGAGCCGAAAAAAATCGAATTCAGTACCTCCGTGGGAAATTTGAATAAGGCTCCTAATGCTAGCTTCTAAGACAGGTATAGGAGCTTATTCTCGGGTCTGAGCCCCCTGATTTGAGTTTGTATTCTAATAAGAGGCCCTAGTCTCGTAAGACGCATAGAGAGTGTAAGGTAAATCTAAAAATTAAATATGAATGAAAATGGTTAAACTGTATTATTGATATCTTATAGAAGCAGATGGCCTTGGTATTTCTAAAAAAAATTTTTAAAGTTAACGTGTTTATGTCTATTTATATCTATCCAACATGAAGTTTAGCCATTCTAACGTGAATTACTGTTTTTGTTTCACACTGTGATTTATTTTTCGTAATGAGCTTATTATTATAAAAGAGATTGCTTAATATTATTAAAATTATTAGAGATAGCGTAAGGTACGACAAATTAATTATGCATGAGACTGGTTCAAATAAATTATGAATGAAAATGGTTAAATCGTATTATTGATATCTTGTAGAAGCAGATGACCTAGGTATTTTTTAAAGTTTAAAGTTTGTGTTTATGTCTATTTGTATCTATCTATCTAACATGAAGTTTAAACATCATCCTGACATGGATAACTGTTTTTGTTTTAAAGCGTGATTTTATTTTTTGTAATGAGTTTATTATTATAAAAGAATAGCATAATTATCCTAAAAAATGTTATTAAAATTATTATTACAGATAGCGTAAGGTAAAGCTCAAAATTAGTTATGAATGAAAATGGTTAAATCATATTACTGATATTTTATAGAAGCAGATGACCTTGTTATTTTTTAAATTTAACATGTCTATGTGTATTTCTATCTACCTAACATGAAGTTTAAATGTCATTCTGACATGGTTAAGTGTTTCTGTTTTACAGCGTGATTTTATTCTTCCTAATGAGTTTATTATTATAAAAGATATTGCACAATTAGCCTAAAAAATGTTATTGAAATTATAACAGATAGCGTATGGTAAACCTAAAACTTAAATACGAATGAAAATGATTAAACTGTATTATTGATATCTTATAGACGCAAATGGCCTTGGTATTTTTTTTAGTTAACATGTATTTATAAAATACTTATCTTTTTTGGGTTTTTTTAATGGTGTATTTTAAATTATATAATCTAAACGTTTCGATAACACTTACAGTTATCCTCGTCAGTAGTAATATTTGTTAAAAATTGTTAAAGATGTAAACAATTTTGTCAAAGTTGAAAAATTAAAACATAAACATCAGCCTGCTATTAATATAACAGTTTGAGAAACGCATAAAGCCAACTATAAAATAAATTTTAGTAAAGAATAACTAGGTCGTCAAAAATTAAATATTGTTAAACTGTCTTAAAGATGACAAATCAGAACACTCTCTACGGCGAAAGCTAACAATGAAATTTGTCAGCCAAAAAACACATTTAACAAAATTTAATCAAGTTATGATGTAAGTGTAAAGTTGTGAAAAACTTCAATTTGAAAATGATAGAAGCATTCGCAAATTTAAACATCACATCAAATAAAATAATCCAGTTAAATCTAACAAAGAGATATCTTTATCAATAAATGTATTAACAATGAAAAGCATAATGCAGAACGTTTTTGTAATTTTTAATTTTAATCTTAATTTCAACTACTTATGTTAAATTATAGTGCTGTGGTAATTTAACATATAATTGGTAAAGCATTTGCTTCAAGGTCTAGGAAAAACACAGCAAAAAAACTAAATATACCAAAAGTTAAAATTAAAATCAAAATTAAGACGTATCATTATGCTTTTTTAATTATAAGATGCCAAAACCTATTTAAACGGAGATTTTCTTCTTGTCTATTAAAATTATTAGGGTGTTTATATATTTCAATAGCTTCACGTTGTAAACGAACATAATAATGAGTTTGTCTTGACAATATTTCCATATTGTCAAATTGAATGTCATGATTTAGATTATTCAGACCTCTCTGGTTGACCTAATCTACAAAATCTCATATGTTCTTTACGTCTTGTATCAAAGCTACGTTTTGTGGTTCCGATGTATACTTTTCCACATGAACAAGATAACTTATACACTCCGGAAGATGATAAAGGGTTTGACACATCTTTAGGTGATCTTAAATGTTCTTTAATTTTTCTTGTAGGTTTAAAAATAGTCCTAATGCCATATTTAATTAGGATTTTTTCAATTCTATTTGTAACATTAGCTATAAAAGGAAGAAAAGCAGTACCAACATTAAGAACTGGTTTTTCTTTAAGGTTACGCCTAGAAGGTGTAATAACATTATTAATATCTGTAAGTGAATATCCATTATCTTGTAAGGATTTTGTTAAATATTTATATTCATCCTTCAAAAATTCAGGGTCACAAATTCGTTTTGCTCGATCTACTAAAGATTTAATTACACCAATTTTTGACGTGGATGGTGGTTGGATAATTTATGAAGGTATCTATCAGTGTGTGTCGGCTTTCTGTAAACCTTAAAAGATAGTGAATTATTATTTTTAGATATTAATATGTCAAGAAATGGTAAACTTCCATTAGTTTCTTTTTCCATGGTAAACTGAATACTAGGATGTATACCATTTATAAAACCAAAAACTCATGCAGTGCTTCTTCTCCATGTCTTCAAATAACAAATGTCTTATCTGCATATCTATACCAAACTGAAGGTTTTTTAGGTGTATTTTGTAACGCTAATGTTTCAAATTTTTCCATATCAAAATTAGCTATAACAAGACTAGGGGGACTGCCCATTGCTACACCTTCAATCTGTTCATAAAATTTACTATTCCACTGAAAATAAGTTGTAGTAAGACAGTGCTGAAGAAGAATGATTATGTCCTTTGGAAAAAGATGATCAATGTATTCAATAGTTTCTTTTAGAGGCACTTTTGTAAAAAGTGAAACAACATCAAAACTAACCATTATATCACCCTCTTAAAATTTGAAACTATGCATTTTTTCAACAAAGTCGGCAGAATTTTTAATGTAATGGGGTGTTTTTCCTATATGGGGTTGTAATAAAAATGTAAGATGTTTTGCAAGGTATATGTAGGAGAACCAATTGCACTAATAATAGGCTTTAAAGGAATATTATGTTTATGAATTTTTGGTAAACCATATAGTTTTGGTGAAATAGCTTCAGAGTTAGTTAGTTTCTTTTTTATTTCTTCAGGAATAGATGATAATTTAATCAGTTCTTTAGTTTTTAAAAGAAACTTTTTTGTTAGATCTTTTGGTATTTCACGATAAGTTTTTGGTCCCAACAATTGTTCTATCTTAATGTTATAATCGTTCATATTTAATATAATAGTTGCATTACCTTTATCTGATTTTAATATTATTATACTTTCATTGCGTTTAAAATCAAGTGAAGCACGCCGTTGCCGAAAGGATAACTTGCTCTTTGGAGGTTTTGTTTGACGTAATACGTTAACGGTGTTATATCTAACTTCATTAGCAGCATCAAAAGGTAATAATTTGATGGAGTTTTCGATATTGGAAATTATATCTTCAAAAGGTATTACTCTTGGTGTTATCGCAAAATTTCCTCCTTTAGAAAGCGCTTCAATAGCATAATTTGAAACAACATTATCAGAAAGGTTTATAAATGTTTTTTTTATAATCAATAGATGGTCTATTATTTTGTTGTTTGTATAATTTATTAAATTTTTCTTTTTGACGTTGACATGAGATGTCAAAATTTATTTTCATAGATTTAAACGTTATAGAATCAATTTTATCCTAATCTTCTTTATTCCATATAGATGAAATTTCTAAATGTAAATATAAAAGATTTTTATCGGTGTTATCCAATAACTTCCTAGTAATATGTATTTGATTACGTAGAAAAGCATTTTCAGTTCTTCTGTAAATATTATTCGCTTGTTTGTTATTAAAATTTCTTTTAATATAGATAAACTTTGGGATAATTTTTTTGTCTCGGCATTGTAATAAAAAAGTGAGTGACGATAATAATTGTGCTTTACGTTTCCTTAATTTTTCAAATTGTCTGATAGAACAAGTTTCCTCCTCATAAAGAACTGAAATATGAAAAAATTGACTTTCACCATTATCACACATAATAAAATACTTATCTTTTTTGGGTTTTTACATGGTGTATTTTAAATTATACAATTTCGATAACACTTACAGTTGTCTCCGTTAGTAGTAATATTTGTTAAACATTGTTAAAGATGTTGTAAACAATTTTGTCAAAGTTGAAAAATTAAAACATAAACATCAGCCTGCTATTAATGTAAGGCAGTTTAACAATATTTAATTTTTAATGACCTAGTTATTCTTTACTAAAATTTAATTTTATAGTTGGCTTTATACGTTTCTCAAACTGTTATATTAATAGCAGGCTGACGTTTATGTTTTACTTTTTCAACTTTGACAAAATTGTTTACAACATCTTTAACAATTCTTAAGAAATATTACTACTGACGAAGATAATTGTAAGTGTTATCGAAACGTTTAGATTGTATAATCTAAAATACACCGTTAAAAAACCCAAAAAAGATAAGTATTTTATTATGTGTGATAATGGTGAAACATGTATTTATGTCTAGTGATTTCACCTTGAAGTAAACCTTCAGCATTACTCATGCAAAAATTACTTTAAAATAAAAATGTGTAATTAAGTAAACAACAACAACACACCTATTTTACCTTGAGAAACAGTCACCTTCAACTGACCTTGAAGTTGGCAATAGGCCTGGTCTTGGAGTTGGCCTTGGCAACTTCCTATGACTTAATTCGACCGCGGAAAGGATACTATAAATACGTACATTTGAGTTTAGTTAATTTGATTCTGTTTGAAGAGCATTACGTAATCATCGTCATGGAATTTTAAATGTTAATCAAAGAAGACAGGGACTTCGCCCCTTGCCGTGGCACTAAATGGCTGGAAATAATATTCTAATAAGGGGCCCTAATTCTATCTCATAAGGCAGTTATGTTAGGGTATACGCCCCATTGTCGTGGCCCCTTTAACGATAAATAGTATTCTAATAAGGGGGCCCTAATGCTAACTTGTACGACAGGTACAGGAACTTATGTTAGTGCCTGCGCCCTCCTGTCGTGGCCCCCTTGGCTCAATTTGAATTTGTTTGTTACCATGTAGTGGTGTATGGACTAACGAATATCTTCTCTAATAGAGGTGGCGCTACCTAGGGGTATATTTCTAGGACTAATTGGGGTTTGTTTGTTTGTCGTGCCAGCTACTGGTGTTTGGACCAATGATTCTGTTCTGTAATAGAGGTTGATCGTGTTCATTCTTTTTTTTTTTTTTTCTTTTTTTTTCTTTTTTTTTTTTTTTTGTCTATCTGTCTCTCTCCGTCTGTCTCCGTCTGTCTGTCTTTTTTTTTTTTTTCTTCTCTTCTTTTTTTTTTTTTTCTCTCTTCTCCTCTTTTTTTTTTTTTTTCTTCTCTTTCTCTTTTTTTTCTCTTTTTTTCTTTCTTTTCTTTTTTCTTCTTTCTTTTTTTTTCTTCTTCTTTTCTCCTCTTTCTTCTTTTTTTTCTTTTTTTTTTTCTTTCTTTTTTTTTTTTTTTCTTTTCTTTTTTTTTCTCCCTCTTTCTTTTTTCTCCCTCTTCTTTTTTCCCTTCTTCTTTTTTTCCTCTCTTTTTTTTTTCTTTTTCTTTTTTATTTTCTCCTCTTTTTCTTCTTCTTCTCTCTTCTCTTCTTCTTTCTTTTTTTTTTTTTTCTTTTTTTTTTTTCTTTTTTTTTTCTTTTTTCTTTTCTTTTTTTTTTTCTTTTTCTTTTTTTCTCTTTTCTTCTTTTTTTTTCTTTTTTTCCTTCTTTCTTTTCTTCTTTTCTTTTTTTTTTTTTCTTTTTTTTTTTTTTTCTTCTTTTTCTTTTTTTTTTTTTTTCTTTTTTCTTTTTCTTTTTTTTTCCCTTTTTTCTTTTTTTTTTTTTCTTTTTTTTTTTTTTTTTTTTTCTCCTTTTTTTCTATTTGAGATAAATTCACCTCATGCATTTCGTCGTTTTCATCATCATATGCTTGCAAACAGGCTTAGCCGTTTAGCAAATTCTTAAAAAAGAGCTTAGATTCATAAAAGAGATATTAGAGCGTGGTTACATAAACAAGAAGCGTAGACTATGCATAAACCTGTAGTGAGAAATTTATTCGAAACAGTTTTGAGTTATGGCAGGCAGTCGTATCTTTTTTGAGACGTGCGAAATCTAAGTAAATATATAATGACGGATATAATTATATACAGACGGTTATCGTTATATTTAGCAAGCAGGCAAGATGGCACTGGGCTGGAACTCTGAAGTTGAAAACTTCTATAATCAACGTATTTTTGGTTATTTTTTATATAGGTAAAATTTTTCGATTCAATCCTTTCAACGAAGGCGTTTCCACGCCTACCACCGCTCTACTGGTTCGTCTTCCGAATGTAACCGTGCATGTCCGAACGTATACGATAAAAATTCCACTAATTAGAATATATTTTACTTTTGAAAGCAGATTTACTTATTTGTGATGCCATCTAGTGGCGTATTTTTAAACTAGCGAATGTTTTTTTTTCTGTAATAGGAGCTGATCGTGTCCGGCTCTCTGGTCTCCCTCGTCCCTCTCGTCTCTCGCGTCTCTCTGGTCTCTCTCATTTTTCACATCTCTCTAGCTTCTCTTGTCTCTCTCTCTCGCTCTCTCTCGTCTCTCTGGTCTCTGGTCCCTCGCCTCTTTCTAGTTCCTCTCAATCCCATCGATTTTAGTAGCATTTGTTGAGCAATTGTATAAACTAGTATAAACAAGCAAACTACATAAAACCAGAGATTCTTTACACTAAAATCGACTATGTGGTAGATTTTCATTTTGAAGACCTTCCATGTTTAACCGACTCCAGTATGATCTCCATCGAAAGAAAAACCACTGACCACTTACCGAAAACAAATTTGATGCATGTTACTCTGACAAGTGGTATAGTGGCAGAATGTTGGGAGTACCAAAGAACGGAATTAATATAGAATCCATGTTTATATCTGTTCAATGAAATTAAGCTTTGAGGTTCTCGTTTTTGTAATTTGATATATACAAACATGCAAAACACAATTGCAGGGTTTGGCTTTGGTATCCGTTATGTAAAAACTGGTTGTTTTAGATTTTTAGTTTATATAATCCGAAATTATCTCTAGTGTCACCCTAATTAATTAAAAAAAATGTTTCTTCCAGCGAGTCGTGTGAGATTACTAAGCTATGGCCCTGTATAGCGTAACCACTACTTATGTTATGTCTAGCCCCTTTCACCTGTACATTGGTCTCCATTGGGGCTACAACAAATAGAGTAAACACGTAACTTTTGGATCGATAACTTTGATTACTTACGCTATTGATGAGAACTACACAAATTGTAACTGCATAAATGTTCAAAACTGTTACTCAACTTAATAATTAAATTTTTTTGTTTGTATAACTCATTTCATTGACTCATCAAATCATATGATTGCTACGCTGCTGATTTTATTTTTGACGTACTGGGTATTTAATAAATCTATTAACAATTGGTGAACTATATTATTTGAAGTTACTTTAAAACTACTTATAATTCAAAAGAAATGTAAGAATTGCATATATATGTTACCAATAATTACTTATTACTTATAATTAGGACTTTGGTTGAGGTTATGTTACCCTGGAAACTTAATTTATAAACCAACTATAAAAAAATGTGGCAACGTTAGTATTATTTAGCAACATACTTTAGTATATCACAATATCAAAGCTCACCGATATCACGAACGTGATAAAATTCAAAAGTTCATGAAATTGCTCCACTAGGCTGGCGTAGTAAGTACACCATTCTCTTCGTAGCGAACACTACTCATCTAAACAAACGCGTAATAATACTAATATATATATATATATATATATATATATATATATATATATATATATATATATATATATATATATATATATATATATATATATATATATATATATATATATATATATATATATATATATATATTGACATGTTATGCCTTATTGACCTGTTTTGCACATATAAAAAAAATATATATATAAACAAATCATTACATAAATAAGCACATTAATATATCAATAACAACAAATCTGAATTTTATGACTTTATTTTCAAAAAATTCATACAATCAATATTTACAAAGGCACATATAAGATACAGGTAAAATAATTGAGTTTTTTTTTTGTTTTACATTTTTTTATATAGATGTCAAATATTTCAAACATAAAAAAAGGGAAAATATTTTTTTTGTTCCTTATTCAAAAAAAAAGAAAGAATTTTTTTTATCCAGTTTTTTTTGTACGTGGACTTTTGCTTTTTAGAAGTTCTCATAAACATTTATTTTTACTCTTGTTACCTAAAACAGACCTTGTTAATTATTTCTATGAAATAAAAATAAATTTTTGGTTGGTTAAATTATATTGTAAAGTTAATTAAGTTTGTTATCTAAATGGTTAAATGTTTTAATTTAGTATAAATCACATCAGATTTAAATAGTTGTAATTGTAAGTGTTATGCGTGTTTGGTATTACTTAGAGTTTTTCTTAGTTTTTTGATAAAATTTTATATGGACATTCACATTAAAAATCGCAGTAAGATGCGTTATGCTTTGGTTTTCTGGCTTCATCTAAAATAAATGTGTTATAATTAATAATCAGAAATAAATTCATATTTGAATTGCACTTACCATTATAATTGCGTATGCAAAACAAGTTAATGTGTAGTAGCGGTGATTGTGAAATAAAGGTTGGAATGGTGTTCAACTTGTAACAAGAAAGAAAAGGACTAAATTTAAAAACTTTAATAAATAATATAGTGTTGTTTGTACTAGTGATAGATAAAAAGTAGAATTTTTAAACCACTGTCACACTTTCATAATGGGCATGTTGATTTGCTCGAATATACGATTACAATAACTGCAGTAAGATTTGTAAAGGTGCCATAATTCCCACAATCCTTCCTCAAGACATTCCTGGTCATCTACGATTTGTATAAACAAAAAAAAGGCATTATTAACAATATCGTACTCAA
Source organism: Vesta saturnalis (assembly GCA_036346205.1). Lineage (NCBI taxonomy): Eukaryota > Metazoa > Arthropoda > Insecta > Coleoptera > Lampyridae > Vesta > Vesta saturnalis. The sequence goes on along the minus strand of JARFJB010000016.1, from coordinate 193,272 downwards.
CACGTGGTGGACAGCACAAAAGAATTTCTTTGGCCAATCAAGAAGTAAGAGAAGATAAAATAAGCATCACTTACCTGAAAAAAGAAAAATTTCCACTTGCTGCATTCGACACCTGCTAAAGGGCATAACCATATGACTACGGGATCAGTTCAGTGGCGTTTCTTAGGTAGGTTTAGTATAAATTTAATTAAGAATAAGTTTGTTATTTTATTGTTTTCCTGTGAAATCGTCCACGTCAAAGAATTGATTTTTTTTATGTCGATTAATTCACTCGCCTTATTAAGACTCACCTGTTCCCTGAGATTATTGTTTGAAATTCATTTGATCCTTACTTAATTTTAACAATTTAAAATTTTTCATTTATTTTACGTAATTTTGTATGTGTCAATAATAGTTTATTGGATTAACGTACTTGGTCAAATCAGATTTGTAGCCTAAAAAAAAAGAGAATTCTAAAACAATTTACCTGAGATTTATACAGGTTGGCGCTCAACACATATTAACTGTTATTACAACAAATTAAAAAAATTGTATAGTTTTAAATTAAAAACCAGATTAACAAACCATAAAAAAGAATATATATAAAAAAAAACTTTTGTAAATAATATTGGGGGGAAGGCAAGGTTTATTTGAACCTCTCATAACAATTATTTGTCACCCAAGAACGTGGGGCCACAGCGAGTGAACATTGACGTGTCACTATTTAAAAAATAAAGTATTTCGTAAGAGAGTATGGAAAAAGGAAGCTACATTGGCCAAGCTTCCATCGAAAGTGGAATTGCGACATCCGGAATAACACAGACACAGCATTCCGTGGAAAATGTCTCTGTCCAGGTGGTGGAGAAGACACCTGAACACATCTCGATGGATGTGAGCAAGAAACCCTGCAAGTTTGACACCGAAAAGACCCAATCACACGTAGTACAGATTCCACAGGGACAACTCGAGCAGGTAATAAAATTTATGCAGGAAAGTCAGGCGCAAAACGAGATAACCGAAAAAGCATGGCAGAATTAAACACAAAAATAGCAACGATAGCACACAAGATTGGAAGCAAAAATAGAAGACTTAAAAACGCAGCTTACAGAGCAACTTACAAAACAAGTAGAAATAATGAAAACAAAACTTGAAGGAAATAAAACAGAAACACAAAACAAATTCATTGACATTGAAAAACAAATACACTCAACGGGACAACAAGTACTGTATCAGACAATATACAATTGCACGAAGCAAGTCCAGAATGAGAGATCAGATATGAAAAGGGAATTAGACCGTAGACTACAAGACCATGACGAATACATGAATGAACACCTCAACAGGTTGAGAAGGGAAATGGAAGACAGGTTAGATCAAGAAGAGTCTTTCTCTAAAGGACTCAAGGAGGAAACGGACCGACGGTTAGAAGAAATAGAAATGAAGGTAGCAAGAACTGTGCTACCTGGATCTCCAATGTACTTTAGGGGGGAGGAAAACCAAATTGAGAAGCACGGTGGGGGACAAGAAATACATCCCATGACGTACCTCAAAAATTTAGAAACGCGAATAAACAATAACCGACGTATTTATGGTCATAATTTTACTCAAACAGAGGAACTATTATGTATAAGAACCTCACTAAAAGGTGAAGCTCTGAAGTGGTATGATACAATAGAGGACCACATCACTGGATTCAATAATTTCAAGGCGCAATTCACAAGGCAGTACTGGGGAGACCTCTAACAAGAAAAAGTAAAAAGGAAACTGCAAACAGGCAAATATAACCCACACTCAGGAGTGACTAGAGAAAGGTATCTCATAAGCAAGTATGCTCTCTATAAACATCTGGGGAATATGATGGATGAAAATGTGATCATAGCTCAGCTGGCAGAGCACTTTGAAGATGACATAAGAGATCGAGTGATCACAGAGGACATTAGGACATATTTAGAGCCCAGGCGCTGATCAAAGGGTACGATTACAGACACGAGATACGAAGATCGTGTGCTGGACCTTCAACACAATCACAAGTACGACGAGGCAACCCACGACAGTATGAACAGATAGGACGTAATCAAAGACGATACATTGAACCAAGACCAAATACGAACCCTTACAGTCGGCAGTGGACTAAACAGTGGACAAAAGAAGACTACTACAAAGAACAGAGAGAACATGAAAACGAAAATGAACAGAAGCCCAGAGCACAGGAAAAAATAAATTACGAAAAATATTACATAAACAATTCGAAGTAAGTCCATCGCAGAAGCTAACTAACGACCCTAAACAACTAGTACGAATTAAGAACGAAGACCGAATAGAGCAGGTTGTTGAGGAAGTGGTACACAACCCCCTGGATTTTTAGTAAGGTGTGCTGCTAGTAAAAACATCAGAGACAAAATATCCGCGAAAACGGAAAACGCAATTATCGAAAACAGCAGCACAGAACAAAACACTGATAAACAAGAAAAAGTTAATACAATTTCCAACAAAAATAAATCGATCCCAATAATAAATCAAGAAAAACCAAATACGTACAACTAAAGTTGCGTAAAAACAAAAAATTAGCCGCACAAAATAATTTCGTATATAAAAGCTGTAAAATTGGAAAGAATAAAAAAGGGACATTTAGGTTTAAAAGTCACAAACTTACAAAATATGTTAAAATTGTTGAAGCAAAAAGGCACAAAGGTCAGCCTAGGCTGATTTCAGATCAGAGTGCAGTTATCGGTAACACTTATTACGAACACCCAAAAGAATACGTAGCGATTGGTAGTAATAGTAATGAGGTAGAATTGGAAAACGTTTTTGTAAATAGTTTACCTTATATTCAAGTTCAAGTCAAAGGCGTGAAAGCAATGGCGTTAATAGACACAGGGCTGAAGTTTCTTTAATTTCAGAAGAGTTTATTAGAGATAAGGTAGGCAGACTGGATGATCATCCAATCGGCATTAAAATTATTGAACTGGTAGCAGTTAATAATAGAAAATTTTCATGTGCTAGGAGAAGATACATAGGGGACAGAATAGGTAGCATAGAAATCAAACAAGAACTATTAGTTGTTAAGGACATGCAAATAGACGTTATTTTAGGAATGGACATTTTGAAAACTTGTAAGAGTATTATTGACATAGACAGTGAAACTGTATCATTTGCGGACCACACTGTAAATTGGACAAACTACAAAGAAAACGACCAACATACGACACTCCAGAAAGTATGCACTAACCATATTGTTACGTGCACAAAAGGATATTGGTAGAAATTGTGGCTAAGGTGCTGTAACAAGGAATAAGGAATTAGCCGGAAGCTCAGTCGGTCTGTTAAGCACTTGGATGCATGGGCGTTTTGGCAGGAGAAAAGAGATACATATAATTTAAAAAGGGCACCACTTGATTTAATTTTTTTATCGCCCCTCTATCAAGAAAAGGGCTACGGCCACATAGGACAAAAGAGACAGCTAAAAGAAAATGGTGAACTAAGTCCACACTGACAAAGGACTGGCTAGGAAGTTGATCGTAGATCACAGGATTAATGAAAGAACTTACAATCGTTTAACACCACTTATTTAATATACCCCAACGTAAAATAGTATAAATGTTATAATAATAATTAAATTTTCGTAAATATCTAACACAAAAATATAATCAGAGACAATATATCTACGAAATAAACCAGCAGTAATCAACTTACCTTTCCACCACAACTGAAAACAAATTATGAAATTTACTTAAAATTTACCTACTCAGATAATACGGTTCGGCATCTAGTGTTGACCCTAAAAGAAAGGAATACCCAAACATATATCTATAATTATCCGAAATTGAATTCTTGTATACCGATATTCCACGAAGAGCTCTCCGTTGGACTAATTTATCAGTTTCCAATCAACCGGACGCAAATAAACCCCAAATATAAAGCGAAAATTAGCACTAGATGTCTACCCTGTTGTTTACTTATGTAAGCACAAAATATTCTTCAGTAAAATTACTATGAGCATTACAGGCAAAATAATATGCATGAAGCATTTAGAAAATTTAGAAAGGCCAAGTTTATTACCGGATTGGCAATTGCAGTACAAGAATTAATAATAAAGCGCAACACAAAATAACCCATTTATTGGTAAGCATAGGGCTACCAACAAAAGATTCAAATTAGTAAATCCTACTTCAAACAGTTTTATACTAAACAAATATTAAAATTGTAATCAGAAAAAAAATAACAAATGTTATACAACCCCAATGATAATAAATAAATATTCAATTTGATTTACACAGTAATTGAACCCCAGCAGTTAACATAATTTTTGACATACATTGTATATTTAAACTCAATGAGTAGCATTCAGTCAACAAACAGCTGTTGCATGCGTAGTAAACACAGGTAGTTCTAACGGTTGAACAATTACGGTTATTTATCAGAATAAAGCTAGTATATAAGAAAAGTTGATAGATAAAATACAAATTCTATTGCACAGTTAAATGTAAGTATAAGCGAAACTTTGGAATAACCCAAATTATCTTTTACAGGTACAAATGTATAGTATTACTCTCGATTACTAAGAAAATGTTTAATAATAAAGCATAAGCATTAATTTCAGGATTAAGATAATTGCGGAAACACACTAATACAAGTAGCAAGCACAGTAATGTAATGGTTAAGACTTTCAGTAAAGTACAGATAACGAGAGCCTCGTTATGTAGAAAAGCAATCAAAAGTCACTCACCATAGGTAAATTTTGTGTGCATGTAACAATAATACTTATCAGAAACTAGTCGTAGGTGTAACGTCTATTTCTTCAGTTAATTCGGAAGATACTATGAGAAGGAGTAATCGTAGACTGTTTCCATTCAGGCTCGAAGACCCATAACTAATATTTCACACCTCGGACGAATGATATCCAAATGTGCTGTCAGAAACGGTTTAATTATTCCTTATGGAAGCACGAGATATGTTAATCTTGAGTGAATGTGTAAAGGACCAAAAAGAACCTATATAAGATAACTGTGTTAGAATTTAAATCGATACCCAAATTTTATAAAATATGATCTTTATGCTGTATTAAAAATTTCAAAACATGTACGCATGCATTTCAAAGCTATGTCTAGTAAATAAGAAAAGAAAGTGAGTAGCTTACCTCTTGAATGAAGCTAAGGTGTAGTAGAAACAAAAAAATTAAAGCCGAACTAAAATTCGAAATCCCAACAGGATTTATTTATATGGAAAAGATTAAAACCAGCAACAGGCTGAGTTAAAATTTTTCTTGAAAAATTCAATCAAATTTTTAAGAATACCTTTTCCAAATTTTACATGTGCTTCTAACTACGCATTCAATTTCTTTTTGCCAAAATGGCGTTTTCCTTCTTCTCTGAAGGTATCAGAAAACCAAAAAACAATAGCCTGATTATTTTCACCAATCCAAAGAGTTTAAAGTAATCACATGTTTGAAACCTTTCAAATTTTAAAACGATTTTTAGTGGCAATGTTGCCATTTTCCAACAACATACAAGATGAGTCGTAACTTAAAGACCATAAATTTATAAACCACAATTTACACGTATCAATATTACGCCTAAACAAAACACAGGTGATCAAATACAAATGACCAATATTGACAGTGACGATAGTTACAAGCATGACATATACAAACTTTTAAAAAGATATAAAAATCTGGTAAACAGTGAAGTTAGGGTAGCTATGGGCTACGAGCACAAATTAGAGGTAGACGAGAGGGAACCATTTAAAGCTCAAAGTTATTCAGTTCCATATAACTATAAAGATAAGGTAAAGACATTCTGACAACTGTGCTCAATGAGAGAATAATAGAACGTGCGAGTACAAAGTATATAAATCCACCAGTTGTTGTTAAAAAGAAAGATGATTCATTAAGACTATGTTTAGATGCCAGAAGATTAAATGAAAGAACAGCTCCACAAATGGAATCTCCTCAAAAGATCGAATCATTACTAGGAAAGATAGGCAAAGACAAGATGTACACAAAGTTAGATTTGCGAAATTCTTTCTGGTTAATACCATTAGACAAAAATTCAAGAAAGTACACAGGATTTAGTATTGATGGGAGCACTTATTAGTTCAGGGTTGTGCCTTTTGGGTTGGCTAGTTCCTGTGCAGCGTTAGTAAGGGCAATGCAAACGATTTTAGATAGTTATGAAGTTTTTTGTTTGCACTATGTTGACAACATTCTTATATTTAGTAAAAACGTTCAAGAACACTTACAACATCTAGATATAATTCTCAAAACATTGGATGACTTAAAATTAAATTTAGAAAAGTGCCAATTTCTGAAATTAAGCGTAAATTTTTTAGGGTTTATTGTTAACCAAGAAGGTATGCGACTAGATGACGCAAGGATTAAGGAAATTAAAGAATTTCCTAGACCTAAGAATATAAAAAAATTATGGGCGTTTTAAATTATTTTCGAAAATTAATCGCAGGGTTTGCCGTATTATCTCTACCATTAGTTGAATTATTAAAAAAAGGTAAACGGTTTATGTGGGCAGAGACAAAGAAAAAGCTTTCCAGCAGTTGAAGGACGTACTTTACGAAGGATTACGTTTGTGTCACCCAGACTTTAGTGCAAAATTTACACTAAAGACAGATGCTTCCGACTAAGCTATAGCAGGAATACTAACCCAAATACAAGGCAACGAAGAGGTACCGATATGTTTTGTCTCAAGAGTTTTAAGGGGTGCAGAACGGAAGTATTCAGTTTTTGAGAAGGAGATGCTGGCAATCATTTATTGCATTATGAAACTAAATTTCTACCTAGTGCGAACAAGTTTTATAGTCGAGACAGACCACTCTGCTTTGACCCATTTGATGAAGACGAGATTCGTCAATAACAGAATTTATCGATGGAGCCTTATATTACAAGAATATAATTTCGATATTAAATACGTGGAAGGAAAAAAAAACTTAGTGGCAGATACATTTACAAGACAGAATGAACAGTCTCTCCTTAAAATAAATAAAGGTGTACCTAAATCGTATGAAGAATGAGAACGATTTATTCAGTGATCATCGAATAACACGAGATCAACAGAATGAAGAGTTCGAAGGCTTACGAAAGAATCTTAAGAATAAAGATAAGCATAAAAATTGCAAATTAGTAAATGAAATCCTTGTAAAAGAAGTAAAAATCAAGACCTATACTTGATCACCAAGAAGTATTGTAGAGAAATAGCTCTGTCCTTTCATTTTCGATATGGACATATTGGCATCAGGAAAATCTGGCTGCTTATGAGAGAAAACTTCTTCTGCAAGAAAGACTTAGCAGTTGTGAAGAAAGTTGTCAAAGGTTGCCATCTCTGCACTATAGCTAAATATAAAAATTATGTAAACAAAAATGAAATAAGAACACAGAACCACTGGAGGTAGTAGCCATCGACTACTTAAGTAACTTAGTGAAGTGTGGAAAGAACAAACATATCCTCATGATCGTTGATTTGTTCAGTAGGTACACGAAACCGTACCCCGTACCTGTCTGTACAACGGAAAAATCAATCGTCATGATTGACCAGTTCATACAAGAAATAGGTCGACCGAGGAAGTTAATAGCCGACAATGCGACTTATTTTAGCAACACCCGATTTAAAGAAAATTTGCAGAAGAGAAACATACAAGTAAGTTTTTGTTCCATAAGATACCCTCAGGCAAAACCATCGAAACGTTACATCCAGGAAGTCACCAAATATTTGAGAATAATCGTGCACCATGAACGACACATTCATTGGGGGCATTATTTGCAGCAGATCGAAACATTTATAAATGAAGTGCCGTCAACAATCACCGAAGTGGCACCAGTGATCTTAATGAAACGACAATTTCCTGATAGACCATGGAAAGTCAGTAAAGACAACAATGAGAAAATAGAACGGAAATTATGTCTGGCAAGGGCGAAAATCCGACAAAAACAAGGCAGGTTCATACAAAGAGAGAACAGTAAAATCAAGAAACATGTAGTTTTTCGTGAGGGTGATTTAGTTATCGTGAAGAAGCTAAGGGTAGCAGATGGTTCGAAACAAATTTATGCAAAGTTACTGGTACCATATAAAGGGCCTTATGTGATACATAAACGATATGGAGATAGTTATGATCTTAGATTTAAAGATTCTGACAAAAGAAGGGGTAGATTCCATTTAGACATGGTTTACCAATATGAAAACACAAATGCCAATTAACATTTTATATAAAAATGTCAAGTAAGATTTAGCTCACATTAAAGAAATTTGTTTTTTATTTCAATTTTAAAGATTAGCTTAGGGAATAAAAAGATTTGCTTTAAAATCAAAATATAAAAAAAAATTAATAAAAAAAGAGAAAATATTTTTTTTGTTCCTTATTCAAGAAAAAAGAAAGAATTTGTTTTTATCCGGTTTTTTTTTTGTACGCGGACTTTTACTTTTTAGAAGTTCTCATAAACATTTATTTTTACTCTTGTTACCTAAAACATACTTTGTTAATTATTTCTATGAAATAAGAATACATTTTTGGTTGGTTAAATTATATTGTAAAGTTAATTAAGTTTGTTATCTAAATGGTTAAATGTTTTAATTTAGTTTAAATCACATCAGATTTAAAATGTATTTTTCAAAAAGAGAAATGTGACAGATTAAGTTAAATAGTTGTAATTGTAAATGTTAGGCGTGTTTGGTATCACTTACAGTTTTTCTTAGTTTTTTGATAAAATTTTATATGGACATTCACATTAGAAATTACAATAAGATGCGTTTTCTGGCTTCATCTGAAATAAATGTATTATAATTAATAATAAGAAATAAATTCATATTTGAATTGCACTTGTCATTATAATTGCGTATGCAAAACAAGTTAATGTGTAGTAGCGGTGATTGTGGAATAAAGGTTGGAATGGTGTTCAACTTGTAACAAGAAAGAAAATGACTAAATTTAAAGACTTTAATAAATAATATAATGTTGTTTGTACTAAGTGATAGATAAAACGTAGAATTTTTAAACCACTGTCACACTTTCATAATGGGCATGTTGATTTGCTCGAACATACGATTACAATCACTGCAGTAAGATTTGTGAAGGTGCCATAATTCCCACAATCCTTCCTCAAGACATTCCTGGTCATCTACGATTTGTATAAACAAAAAAGAAAAAGGCATTATTAACAATATCGTACCCAACACGTAGTGGACAGCACAAAAGAATTTCTTTGGCCAATCAAGAAGTAAGGGAAGATTTAGTAAGCATCACTTACCTGAAAAAAGAAAAATTTCCACTTGCTGCATTCGACCCCTGCTGAAGGGTATAACCATATGACTATAGGATCGGTCCAGTGGCGTTTCTTAGGTAGGTTTAGTATAAATTTAATCAAGAATAAGTTTGTTATTTTGTTGTTTTCCTGTGAAATCGTCCACGTCAAAGAATTGATTTTTTTTATGTCGTTTAATTCATCGCATTATTAAGACTTACCTGTTCCCTGAAATTATTGTTTGACATTCATTTGATCCTTATTTAATTTTCACAATTTAAAATTTTTCATTTATTTTACCTAATTTTGTATGTGTCAATAACAGTTTATTGGATTAACTTACTTGGTCAAATCAGATTTGTAGCCTAAAAAAAAAGAAAATTCTAAAACAATTTACCCGGAGATTTATACAGGTTGGCGCTCAACACATATTAACTGTTATTACAACAAATTTTAAAAATTGTGTAGTTTTAAATTTAAAACCAAATTAACAAACCATAAAAAATTTATACAAAAAGATTTTTGTAAATAATATTGGGGAAGGCAAGGTTTATTTGATATATATATATATATATATATATATATATATATATATATATATATATATATATATATCATATTTATTTAAAGGAGAAGAATTTGCGAACGGTTTCTGGTGTTAGTTTATGGTGGTTAAAGTATAAAATCGTGGCTGATTTTTAATTAAGGGAAGAAACATTTCTGTATCATAAGTGTTTTGTAACTGTGGAGTTGATCGGCCTATTTGTAAGCGCTATTAGGGCAAAAACTACGGAAACACGCCGATCAACTCAACTAAATTAAGAAACATTGCTTGTTATCTAATAGAACATATGGTAAAGCTCCAAGAGAATAAAATCTTTTATACAAGTAAAAGTGCAACTTTAATTGAATACCGGCATATATTCTTTTCCTTTCCTAAAAAGTTAAAAGAAAGAAAAGGGCTTGTCTTGTTGGTTCAGTCAAGGTTTGAGGGAGAGACGTCTTGTAAGCTGTTGATCACCTAGAAGATGGTTCCAAGGAATATTGGGAATGAGTAAATTTATTCACGATGATTTGTGTGTATGTATTTTGTTTTTAATTTATCATTATTTACTGGCTGGTTAGAGTACGTCACCAGCCCTTGTAAGTTTTTTGGTACTACGATTGAAGTTGTCAGGCCGTTAAATTTTTTATCTAAAGAATAGAGTCAAGTTTAGCTGTGTTTGGAATGCGTTACTATTTATAACGCTGTGTGCATTATATTATAGTCTAACAGACAGCGATGTGTATGCTATTAGCTAAGAAGATTGGCTGGTCAAGGATGAAAAATTTAAAAGCTTTATAAAGTGAAATTTTAAGATTATTGCTGATAGTTTCGATTCCGCCGTTGGGCGAAATTCACATATTTACTGGACATTTTTTTTTTATTTCTTTTCCAAATTTAATTTAGATTAACATATACATGTTGCTTTCTTTATTGTATGAGTGTTGTATGTCAAGATACAGTTTGCAAATCAAACAAATAACTGTAAATACTAGGGTCACGCATTGAGTTTTCATTTTAGAAGTGGACATAATAATTTTCAAGGTCGAATAAAGCGGGTTTATTTGGTTGAATTAGAAGTTAAAGCACACCAGCTCACAGGGTTACATACGATTAAAAAAGAGAATATGAGTAATTAATTTGGTATTTTGGAGCATTGAGTTTCAGGGGTAGTCGAGGGAACGGGAGAGACATGCGAGCAACGAGTGCTGATATAAGGTAGGTTTACGCATTTTTCTCTATTTATTATCAGTGCTCTTGACTTATATTAGTGTATGCTTTACTCGATAAAAAATAGTGTGGTACCCTCAATTAACTATCAGACTACGATGAAACCGACAAAGACATACCGCATAGGCGCTGCTAAGATTTTTATTACGACTCACGACCATCACTAAGAGTTAGCTAGGAATATTTCGAATTTTTATCTGTCATGGGATCTAATGGTGATTTGTCTCGTGACAACTGTGCTATCACCGGTTAATATTGTAGTAGAAGAGAACAAACCTTTGATATAAAGAAAGAATAAGGTTAAAGTTAATACCTATCCCCGTGATACTGCTGTAATGGTATTGCAAAAGCCTAAACAGAGTCTGTCGGCGTATAATTAAAATCAAAATTCGTCGTCAACGAAAATAGTTTAGGGGGAAAACTGTATTTCGGAATCTTAATAAATGTAGGTTCGTGGAGACTGAAATAAAGAATCGATTTTGCCTATTTATCCACAAGAGACCGTTTCCTTTCACAATTCCTGAAAACTTTGCGGCTACCGATTTTAATTAATTTAAACATGCATTAGCAACTGGTACCACGTGAGCGGACAGTTTACTGATTACACATAGAGTTACATTGAAGTTTTATGAAATGTATGCTAATATGTTGGAACCGACTATTGGAGAAAAATTGTGAAAAGGTCATTTCTCATACATTCAGTCGTTTAGCATGTTGCTCGAAGCAGTGCGATTTTTCTAACCCGTTTTGTTTGTTTGACGCCGTCTAATTCCACCAATGGAATATTACGCTAACTGGGCTCTACTGTTGTTTTCAAAGATTGCACCTTTATTCTTATTAGCCAGAATTCAGGGGCGGGGGATATTCCTTCTCTTAACCCAATATTTCGCGCAAAACTATTAATAGCACATGATCAATACCATAAGGGTTGATACTAATGAGTGTGAGGGCGTTTAATAGATCGCTATTAATGATACATGGAATATTCATTGATCGTGGAAAGGACTGAAATGGTGCCGGTATTTGCAGCGCTACGAACTCTTAGATATAACGGTTTATTTACAGCTTTTTTGTGACATATTAAAGTTTCGGATGGATTTTTTATAGGTTCTCTAACTATGGTGTTTATTATGTCTCACAATTCTTCTGGTTTATTTTGAAACGTTTCCGTTATATGTTCAAATATTCTAGCTATAATAAATAGATCGTGTTCAAAGTAGTTTTAGTGTCTTATGTTTATATATTTATATTTATGCACAGTTCGTATGGTTGGCGACTTGAATTATGTAAATTCCTTTATCCTACATTGGATGACGGTTAAAATCCGTTTTAGATATAACTGAAAATCATAAGTAATACTAAAAAAGAAACAAGTGTTACAGTAATTAGAAACAAGTTAACTGTCAAAGTTTTTGGACATTTCGGAAAGTCAATAACGGATTCGATTCTGACTGAAATTTTAGGTGAGAACTACATATCATATGTCGGTTCCATTTGCTTCCACTTGGAAATCGATTGTTTCGAAAAGTATTCGACTGATCTAGACACCCGTCTTCTTCTCGGTTCATCCTCTACAAGCCCAACCCAGCCCACTTTCCACTTTATAACAAGATCCATCAACCCCTTATCTTCACCTATTCTCATTTCTTCACTTAACTTTACAACTTTTTTGCAATTCTTTCTATTTTAAACGCGTGTTTAGCCACTCCAACTCTGAATTTTGTTTCAGCATACCGCTGCACTTCTCCGTTACTTCTGTTCTAAGGTGTTGACCTAATGGAATTTACTCACCTACCTTGACTTTTAAAATGCGCGTCCACTTATCTTCAATACCATATTGACTCTTTTGTAGTGTTAGGTATTTCAACATTTTATTTGAACCATAAGTACTTATCTGCACATGAGATCTCTACGTACTTGAGATTTCGAAATTCCAACAAACTCTAGGTTTAGTTTTGTCAAAAACGTGTTTATGTACAATTAACATTTTTGTTTGCGTAAAATAGCTACTTCCCTTGTATGTGTTCTGATCAATTAAAACTGACAACTATAAAGCAATCATCTAGTTTTACATATTTACATACATAAATAAATGAAAGCTGATATTTTGGTTTTTAAACATACATATCTGATTGATCTGGTTTATAGATGATTCATTAAATGTTTAATGGCAGCGAAGCGTCACCGAGTATGGTTTTTAAAAATGATTTATTTTAACATAAATGTGGTATATTGGGTGTAACTTAAATAAATGTAGAGATCATGTTAGTGGTCTAGTCGGGAGTGAGGTGGAGAGATAGTAGGGGGGGATGGTATTCTTCTAGTTAGACGAGACGATTGAAACCCAGCCTTCTCATAGACTCTGGTTTGTTGTATTCCTTTTAGTTTCTTGCAAATATTTTTTCTATTACAAATTTTCAAAAGTACCGTTTGACAATTTAAGAGTAAGGTGCTAAACTAAGGGAAAAATAGAAACTGACACTCTTATTTAGATTGTACCATTACCAACGTTCAGAAAGTAAAGTGATGCAAGGTATATCACGAACTTTTTAAACTACGCAGGTTGGTAGAGAGCGAAAATAGGCAATATTCTTAATTTTCCCAGTCTTCAAGAAACGCTGTTTTGTATGGTCAAAACATTTTCAAGTGACCCCTTATGGGTCTGACCAATACTCCCAGAAATTTGTTGGTAATGACCCAGGATGCCCTCCATCTCCCTTTTTTTTTAAGGCATGTGTATTGGCGCATTTAGATCCTTTCTCTCCCCCATCCTATCATCTTCGACAATATAAAATAAGTTTTGTTATAGTTGACAATAATTAGGCATTAAAATAAATTACATCATTTAAATTATACATTTATTACTGTTTATTAAAAAGTGAAGTCTGTCTGGTTTTCTCAAAATAAAAAAATGATACAAGCATTACTCAAAATTACCGAGTTTTTCTCATTTATCACCATTAAGATGGGTAGAACGTAAATACAATTTTAATTCAGTATTATTCAAAACATTAATGAAGTCTGTCTTGTAAGATAAAGTGTGTTATTGCATTGTATTGAATTTTGAATATAATACAACTGTATATACAATCTTACGATTCATGGTAAATTATAAGATCATCGATCAACATTCAATATATCAGTCTTTGTAATGTTCAACTATTAGAAAGGAGGCAGGGTGTAGATTAATCAAATCTGAATATTGTAACAAGCTGCATGTATGTTTTATATAAATTATGACAGTTTTATATTGCCGTCTATAAAAAAGCTCCAAGTGCGGTGAGTTAAAACACCGTGTATTACTTAATTTGAGATTATCAGTATTATAGCACTTGTAACACGACCTATGAGACCATATGTCCTCTTTCTAATATGCTTATTTTTTTTAATCAGAAAAATCCACGCTACGGTTCATGCACACACGTGTGCTTGGTGCATCACCGACCCCTGTTTTCATACATTTAAATCGGCCCAACAGATACATTTGCATTTTGCGTGTATTGTAGAACACATATCACATATGCTACTTTATATGGCTTATTTTACATGTTCTATCTCAAATTTATTGAAATGTTATTCCGTAAAAATGTAGTAACTACCAACATAGTTTCTAATTACAAAATTAGGTATTATTATAATTGTCATCACAAGCATGCTCTTCATATCTGTTTATTGCAAGTTTGCTCTAACTAGTTATTGCTTATTAAGTTTGAGTAGGGTTAAGTATACTCAGTTTCCTTTCTTTACCATTTTCTCTAAACCCTAATATTGCTTTATTCTGAGTTATTGATATGATGGTGTTGTCAAGAGGTGCCTAATTCTGAATCGCCTCTAACATAAGAAACACTAGAGCCTTGAAGAATAACAGATATTGTAATATTCAGATGCATTTCTTACAAATTGGCATGAGTCCTAACATCTGTTTTCACGCCCTGTCAAAAGCCCTATTTGTAATTGAATGGACAAAGATAAATAATTATGATAAGTGCGTTCAGCGATAAATTTAGAATTGGAATATTTAAATATAAATTAGCTATAGGTTAGATTTTGTCACAGGTGTTTGAATGATACACGGCTGCGATGAATCAAACCAACCGTGGTTGTGTTATGTGAATAAAATTAGACTTAATGGTTGTGCGTTACCTAGCGCATTGCTTATTATTTCCGGACAACCACATGTTCTGATTTTGTGCACCTGAAGCTTACACGAGACTCGATTTATAACAGGTGTAGATAAATATAACATATTTGAGTGTTTATTAATTTTTCGAATTAATTTCAAAAGGGGCTTCTCGAATTTGTCTTAATTTAGTTAAAACAGATTTGCAGTTCCCATAGATTTATATTTAAAGCTCATTAATATGTTCTACTCTTTGTCGTAATACATGGGGTCAGTATCCCGTTGCTTCAGATTATTATTAATAAAAAACACTTACCTTTGATGAGTAATGTATATAACATTTCGCCCAGGGGTGCTTATAAAAATCCAGGGACTAATAGCGTATCATGATGGTACCAGCACTTTTCTGTTAATAATTTAGCTATAGTAAATAGTACAGGTATATATATAGATCATCACGATAAGTAGGATTAGTTTAGCGAGGGTGTTCAATAGGTTAGGGTGCAAAAATTACTGATCGAGTTTCAAACGTACAAATTATTACATTTCCATGCATTCTTTTAATTGATAAATGTAATATTCGAGCCACCCTCAAATAGCATTTAATTAGCAGAAAAGCAATCAGATTGGTTTTCAAAGCAACTCACATAATCCTATGTGTTTCTTCTTGGACTAGCAAGTATGCCCATATTTTCAAATCCTGTTATATGTGCTGGATATGTTCATTCAAATTTCTTTCTTAGCCATGGCAAAAGTCACCCGTGGTATTTTATGTGAAAGGTTGTATCAACCTCCTTGAAGGCAAATTTGCTCAAATTCCTGTTCATGATAAATACTTTCGGAGATGTTATTATTTTCCATCACATATGTACACTAATTTATCATTACGGAAACTTGTCAAGTTTATAGCAACTTAGCTTTCATAAGTAATGTCTACAATGGCCAATTGAGTTAGGATGGACAAGAACCGAGTTCAGTTCGGTTCTTTGGTGGATTTTGTGAACTACACTAACAAAATTAAATTAAGTTTTGAAAGAATTTGTTGACCCTATTATAAAAAAAATTCATATACAAGTAGTGTTTGTATTTTGTAACAGAAAAATTTTGATAATCGTGATAAATAAATGAACTTATATAAGTCTAGCATTGCAAAGTATCTATACTGTAACTGATTCGTTTAATAGGCTTAAGGCGCCGCTGTATAGATCCCCAATAATTGCATTAGCTATCAATTTAAACTTAGATACTTAAATTATACCGTACATTAATTTAATTAGAAATTATTGTCCTTCAAAAAGATGTAGAATTAAAAAGACAAATCACAATTTTACAAACATGATGAAGGTCTACGTCGTTAGGTCGAAAATTGTGTTATCCTATAAAAATATATGACATTTTTAACATTATGCCTACTTTGTATAGAGCTTTACTGCAACAGTAACTTAACGTTGGATTACTAACTTTATGTAAGAGTACGTTATTGTCAGCGATAGGTAAAATTTACGTGTACCACCATTATCTACGGTTTGGTTATTACTACACTCTACTTTTTTTTTTATGATTGTGGACCTGAACAGGCTAAATAAGGCCTATCGTGCTAAAGCACTCAGGAACACTTAGGAGGATGGATAGAGGGATAATGAATTGCCAATAGATGCCTATGAACAGCTACCTTAAATTTTCTCATATCATAAGTGAGAGGAAAACAGAAACTAGGGAGATCATTCCAGAGTTTAGAAGCCGTGTAGAAAAATGTGGATTGCGCCCGTTTGGTACGACAAGTGGAGATTTGTACTGCATACTGATGATGTGAATGAGCGAACCGAGTGTTTCTCGCAAAGATAGCCGGAGATGGCATCAAAGAATGTAATTCACCAGCACAATGGCCGTTGTAATAACGATAATACAAAGAAAGAACTGAAACCATCCTTCTATGCTCAAGGGACTGTATGTGAGAAGTTAAGGACGGGTCATTTATAAGCCTAATCGCTCTCTTTTGAATACGATCAACGATATCGAGAGCGTATTGGGGAGCACTAACCCAAAGGTGAGAATTATACCTATTCCAGATGAGGCCGAATTTGGGCCTTATACAGCAGAAGGAGTTGTCGAGAGGTAAAGTACTGCTTAGATCTGTACAAAAGCCTACTTTTACGAGCAGCTGTTTTGGTAGCTGACAGAAGATGGTCAACCCATGAGAGATTTGAAGATACAGTCATACCCAACAGAGTAATAGAGTCTGAAAACTTAAGAACTGAGCCATTCATACTTACAACAGGAAATGATCGATCTTTTTGGCGGAACATAAGGCAACACTGAGTTTTGTTAGCATTAAATTTAACTAGATTATTGCTTCTCCATTCGAGAATACGTTGAATGTCTTTGTTGATTGAATTTGCCATTTCAGCTTTAATTTTCTTGATTTGATATAGAAGGTGGATTATCACTATGAGTAGACTGAGATGAACTACAGTGAAGAGTGCTATCGTCAGCAAAGCAATGGATGGGGTTAGTTGTTGAAGAAATAAGGTCGTTTATGTACAGCAGAAAAGTGTAGGCGATATAACGGATCCCTGTGGTACGCCCGCGTTAATGCTAACTTCTTTTGAAAAAAGCCATCAACTACGACACGTATTCGTCTTTATCAAGGAAACTAGAAACCCAGTTGATGAGCGTATCATTTAACCCAAACGAGGTGAGTTTGGCAAGTAAACACTTATGCCAAACTTGGTCAAGTGCCTTTGAGATATCTAAAGCGACTACAACTGTTTCACCGGACTGCTCTACTGTATTGTTCCAAACTTGGGTCACATACGAAAGAAGATCGCCTGTTGAACGACTTTGCCTAAACCCACATTGGTGGTCATTAAGGAGTTTGTTAGTTTCAAGGAACGTGAGCAGTTGCTGATTGATGGCTTTTTCCATGATTTTCGACAAAATGGAAGTGATGGCAATTGGTCTGTAATTTGAGGGATCGGTCTTATCACCTTTTTGGGAATAGGTTGAACATTTGCTAATTTCCATGATGAAGGGAATTCCCAGAAGATATAGAGATCGTATAGAGCTTAGATAGGACTGGTACTAGTTCGGGGGAACATTTCTTTAAGACAATAGCTGGGATACCGTCTGGGCCAGTCGCCTTATTGAGATCAAGCCTACTGATGATCGATTCCAAGAGCTTGTACCGAAAATGAATTGGTTTCATAACGTATGAAGAAGAGTTGACTAGGGCACATCTTTTCCAGAATCATTGAGACACGAGTTTGATGCAAACAAATCCACAAAAACGTTGGCTTTGTCTACAGAATCAGCAACTACCGATCCGTCAATAGATGTCAGGGGGGGAAATGAAGATGTTTGAAAGTTTTTACTAATGGCTTATGCTAAAGACCAAAATTTACGACTGCCTAAAGGAGATGTAGCTAGTTCATTGCATTTTCGTTGTTCGAACAACTTTTTAGTTTTAGTGATGACACTTTTGCAGATATTTCTAGCACCAACGTATTCTACATGACTGTCAACCGATGTTCCAAATTATCGCACCACTCACTAGATTGGGGAATATTCTGGTATTACAAGTAATATATAAAACGTAGGTGGCGTATGTCCACAAAAAAAATTATTTGACGCATGTTTAATGACAATGCGGTGAAATATTAGAAGACATTTTTTCTTGTACGCTGCTAAGTTATATTGAAACCTAATTTTGTTTGAGTCGTGATTTTCGGGAGGTAACCGTAAATTTGTAATGTAATGAGAAATTGTATACGATAAGCGTATTTTTAGCAAGAAAATAATGAATCGCGCGAGGCATTTGACAGAATTGGATTTTGTAAAAGCGCAAACTTTGGTTGATAAGGGTAGAAGTATGCGGTATGTCGCTTGTATTCTGGATGTTAACCATTCGACAATAACTCGAATGTTAGAACGTCATAAGGCTACTAGTTCTCATTCCTGGAGATATGGACAGGGTAAAAAAAGGGCGACGAATGCAAGGGATGATCATTTTCTCCGTTTTGAGAAATAGGACAACAAAAAGTTCGCATTTGAAGAATCAGCTCGAGACCGTTAGAAATGTCCAAGTTTCTGCTCTTATCGTGAGAAGAAGACTGCGGTAGTCTGGTTTGATCAGTAGAAGGCCCATAAAAGCACTAGAACTCATCAGGGCACCCAGGGTAGCTCAATTACGATATGCACGCGCACATGATAATTGGACCATCGATGATTGGAGGATTGTGATGAAACAAGAATAAGACTGAAGTATTCAGATGAGCGTCAGCTTATGTATAGCAGACAAGGAGGAAAGGAAGCTGACTTAGATTTCGCGCTGTATGAACCTGTTCGTCGTGGGTCTAAGATGTTTTGGGCAGGGTTTCCTTTCGATGGTGGTACGGATATAAATATTTTTAATCTTTCTTAAAAATGATCCTGATAATTACTTCTAGTTTTCGTACATCAAGTGAGATTAAGTCTTTCAGGTTTTAAATTAAACCACCTGTCGTGCATTGGCACAAGATGCAAACCCTTCTAAGATACTGTTTTAGTCTTAACGTACATCGGCTCAAAGTGTGTCCCATTGATAATACACATACGTAAACGATGCATAAGCAAAATTGCAATAGGTTTAGGTTTCATTTAAAGAGTTTGCCCCAGTTACCATTCTCCTTAAGATTAAATAGATTAAAAGTTATCGAAGTAATTACTGTGGAAATATTTAATGAAATTTTATCAAAAGTAATGCTTGACCATTGATTCTATGGTATGTACCTATTATTATCTATGTATATTTTTTTGTAACATTTTGTAATTTCAGCTGTTTATTAAATTTTTAACACGTCGTATCAGTAGCAATATTTTAATGTGATAATAATTGAGAGGAACTGTTTCAAGTTAGTTGACATGACTAGATGGATTCTACAGAGAAGTTGAAAATGATCCTGGTGTAAATTTTAAAATATTTCTTCACATATTGATTCAAATAATGATAGTGAATTTGAAGATCAAAAGGAAAACAAAGCATCGCTGACACTTTAGGAAAATGGGTACCGCCATGTAACACAACCTACACATAGAAAGGGTAACTGAAAAACAAACCTAAATATACAGAGGTAATACCATATATACCAGGTACCGCGGACAAAATACCAAGGTTAGGCAACAAATACAAAATACGCAGAGAGATATTCACTAAAACCAAATCTCACAATGAAGACCAGAATTACAAAAATTGTTTATGCAACCTACCATGCGAATGCGACAGAT
The DNA here is from genome assembly GCA_036346205.1 of Vesta saturnalis. Lineage (NCBI taxonomy): Eukaryota > Metazoa > Arthropoda > Insecta > Coleoptera > Lampyridae > Vesta > Vesta saturnalis. Next base: position 172,896 of record JARFJB010000016.1, on the reverse strand, counting down.
CATATGCAGGAGAGAGCAATAGAACACTCAGAGTTAGAACACAAAACCGTAAGAATAACATCTGCAAAACCCAGAATAGCTGAGCAGGTATGGAACGAAGAACACTAAATCCAATTGGATAACATGCAGATAGTAGCAAAGGACGAGTTATTATATATATATATATATATATATATATATATATATTATTAAGTGGCTTAGTTGCAAAAGTGCCGGAATTATAAGTAAATGGTTCAAATTTCGAATCCGAGAGTAGCCAAGGTCTTTGGAAAAAATCAAATATAAATGAATTCGAAAACGGAGCTCAGGACTAAGACTGACGACCGAAAGCTTCCGAAACAGACTGTGAAAGTAAGTCGATCAACTTAACTAATTAAAATAATAATTTAGCAAGTATTGTAGAACCTGAAATAGATTTTTCTGTATTGAGTACCACGTGCTAATTTCTGATTATGCAGGGTGTAGTCAAGATTCAGCTACTATAACATTTCTAAAAGACAATATTGAATACAACATCTTGTAAGACCTTTCATTTACTGTTTTTTAATGAGGTACTTAATCATATTGTGTTTCAAACAAACCGGGATGTTGAACAAACTTTTTAAAAACTGGAAAACCTAAAAAAACATATATGAAATACAAATATTGATTGTATGAAGATATTTTGGACTATTGGGTTTATAATGTATTATTAATGATCTTTGAACATGTAATGAGAATATTTCACCGTTTAAAGAATAAATTTCCTATATGTGATATATAAAGTGATACATTCAGGGAATACATTCATATGAGAGCAAAGAGTAAATTATTAAATGAATTTTCGTAAATCAAATTTGCATTCCTATCAATACCTTATATAATGTTTAATTAAGATTTCACTATAATATAGAGTAAACTTTTGTATTGGCAAAAGATTTTCGGAGATAGATTTAATAATATTCCATAATAAACTGTCATGACGGAATTCAATATTTTGAACACTTTTTAAGTGACGCTTTTGCATTTTAAATATAATAAATCTATGTTATCGAGCTTTAAATTACCATGAAAATTATCCTTAAAGTACAGAGATGCAATGAGGTTTTGCTTATGATGAAAATTGATAAAAATTTAATGTTAGCAATACATAAAAATGTTGTTGAAGAATAGCGCAGCTATGTCATAATTCTACACTGGAAGTAAGATCCAGAATGAGTTGTCATTTAATGGAAGAAGATAAATCGTCATTGCTAAAAGTGACCTGATATGGGGTATAAAAAAAATCGGAGATGGTGCTCGAGAGATTTGATGTTTAGACGGGAGTTAAACTAGATCTGGGAATGTAAGGAATTAAATTACATTCCGATCGACATACACGCGTGGTAAGATTAATAAGCAAATTGAAGTGCAAAGTAATATATTTAAAAAGTTCATTACATAAAAGGGAAAAGGGGAGTCTAAAACTATTGCCTTTTGTCAAGATGTATTATCAAACAAAACTATGTATGTAAAACCAATTGTATATAATAACCTGCATTAGAAAATTATTAGAAGTAATAAACTTGTGTTAGACGAGAATTTAGTGGATATTTTAAACTAAGGTATTGATCCGTAGTGGTTACGATATCGAGCAATAATGACACCCATCTAACCGCACCAAGGGTTTTGTTGCACGCCAGAGAGCGTATGTTAGTCGCCCACACCTCCTGGGTAACCAGCTGATAGTTGCCTGAATAATAAAAAAGTGTTGTCGGTAATCAAAACATTGTACATACAATGACCTGAATTGGATATAACTTATAGCGTAAGAATTTGAACTTTGATTATTGTTCGTGCCGTGGATGAATGTCCAATCCAGTCAATTATATGCCTACTGGATTCTTTGTGTATTTTCAAGTAGGTTTTATATTCATTCGCTAATGTATTATATAGATTTAAGTTATATATGCTAGTTTACGTAGAGCGGGACATATAAACTAGATGATAACAAAGCCTCATTGGTGGGCAAGTGTAATTATTTATTCAACTTTTCATTTTTATCTAGAATATATATATATACATATATATATATATATATATATATATATATATATATACATACTTATGTATTAAATGTTTAGATATTTTTCAGATTGCAACAATCACCTAGTTAACGTATTTTATTTCGGAATAATTAATTAATAGTAGTTGAAAAATATTAACTGCTGTATTATATGTTATTTTTTATTACCAAAGTAATTGTCAATGAAAGATTGAAATTTAAAGACTCAATTTACGTATATTGGGTGTTGGATAACTTGAGAGCTTATTACGCCAAGTTGTTAGTTAAATTTATTTGCATAGAATTATTTTACAGTTTATCGGCCTTAAAGAATAAAAGTTTAACGTATTTGAATTATTTGTTGATCAGTTTATAAAATTTAGAGGTTACAAGTATCCAGTAAATTAAATTTTATATTCAGATATTAAAAGGGTATCTTAATTTTGGGAATTACGTCAGTGAATATCACGATTATTAAACTTATTTTGAATAAATAAAAGCTTGTTCGCACTTAATGACTATTAATTCACATGCACATGGTTATCAAATTAAACATTTTTAATATAATTTTGAAATTAAGTCAATGTTGTTGGATTTCTTTTTACTGTTCAATGAGTAATAACAAAGGTATACATAAAATGTACGAGGTGAATAAGAAAAGTTTTAGCAATTACACTTCACTTAAGTATTTATTGGTAAAGATATTAAGTAACCTTGATATTATTTTTGATGAACCTTTATATTTTTCTGAATTTAATTAACGATTGTTTGCATACCATTTTGGATTGAATTGAATGAGTATGTGCAAATTTAAGTGTACTGTGGAGATTTTAAGGCGAATCAGAAAGTGAAAGTGTTTGCGCTTTATCAAATATTACTCTGATGTTTCAAACGTCAGCTAACAGGACGATTAGTGCAACAATTTAAGGATTCTAAACTTTTATCGGAAGTTGGAATCAATTTTAACGCGCTCTGGCTGCAAAGTTCCTTTACGCCTGAGTACAAAAAATAACTTGTTTCCAATCCTAAAAGTAAAAATAAAGTATACATATGGTAATACAAAAAATAATCTCTTTCTTTTTTGTCTAATGTACAATTATTTTGCTCGAAACTTTGTATTAGATATTAGTTTTATAGTGTTATATAAATATAAATGATGTACCACAAACAGTTAAAAGACACTATGGACCGAATTCCTAGGTTGTGAGACAGATTATCTAAACATGTGCTATTTCTGAAACATATTCCTAGTTTCTTCCAATTTCATAGATTGAAACTATTTCTCTTCAGAATTTTAATTTGGGCAATGAAGATATCTACAACCACAACGTTTTGTGAAATTACTTAAAAACTGAATAGTGTGTATCTTAAAGCTTTAAAATTGATTATAATTTGGTAAGTTAGTGCCATACTTTTAGAATCATAATTTTGGTAAATGCAGAAAAGGTACTTTCTGTGATTATAAACACGAGCGTGTTTGAATCTAGAAAATTACCAATTTTTATAATGAGCATTAAAATACCTAATTTGTCAAAATTGGTAGATAGAATTTGATCGTATTTGTCAATAATTCATCTTGAACCATAAATCAGGTCTCAATGCTGAATTACTTAAACTGGAATCTGATTCTGTTCACTCCTACAAGTTAATTAATTGAAACGTTACGGTGCGGCCTAGGCGAAAAAGAGTCCCTCTTGAAGATGTCGAAACATCACCTACCTGTATTATAAACCTTATTAAAGTTTGATACAAGAACACTTTTTCAGGAGTCGGTTAAGCTGTCTAATCATGCCATTGTTTACAATTGTATTTTGGAGTGAACGGGGCAACCCGATTCAGCCCTTCTCCATTATGTATTTTTCCAAATGTTATCGAAACAATCTTCAGGTTATGCGATCACTTGTTACACATTCTGAATGATTATCAAAAGTGGGAGAGGGCATGTTAATGGTTATAAAATTGTCTTAACTTGAAGAATGTTTGTTTGGAATAATTGCTTTATGCGCTAATTTAAATATTGCAATATTTTCAATTTTATTTGAGAAGGGTAAGTTATTGATTGTTTAATTTGAAGCATATCAATTTTGATTACCTACTTATCAACCGATTCCTATCGTTATCACATACATTTTTAGTTAAGAAAAACAATCCTTTTAGAGCGTTTAAGGTAGATCAAATTTGGTGAATCAAGTGTACATATAAGGTAGTACATTACCAAACATACAGATACTAAACCTTGATAAAGTAGACACTCTATCTATAAGAGTTTTTCTTCAATATAACCTCCACACAACCTACTGCCTTATTATTGCAATGACATACATATTGTTATAGTCCTTGAACGAGACCAAACTTCAATTTTTTCCTTATATAAGGTTTTTGCACTTGAACTCCTCTATAGAGATGTCCTTTGGGCTTCCTGGTTTTGTTTCACTGTACGACCAATTTAACACCTATTTGGATGTCCCTGCATCATTATGGTATGACCATAATGATTGTTTCCTTTGTATGCTATGTTGTTCCTTTATATCTCACGAGATGTCGCAAGTTTAGCTGCTATAAATTGATGTGCTTTTAACTCGAGTCTCTTCCCAAAATTCTAAACTTTAAAATTTGGCAAACATGAACTTAATAAGGCACGTAATATAATAAAACTTCGCACCAATATTTTAAAATTCAATTAAAAAAAAGTCTAAGCGGATTTTTACAAACTATGACCCAGAATTTAATTACAGTTTTAGAAGAATTACCAAAGGTGAATTTAGAACTAAATCTTGTAAAATGTGACTTAAAAAAATATTTATTCGGATATTAGACCCAAATAAAATAAGCCCAATTGAAAATTACACAATCCCGGAAAGGCGAATTGAACAAAAGGATTGGCGCATTTGTAAACCATCTAATGGTTCTAGACAACTTAGACCAATAAATGTAAAAGAAACTAGAAAACTAATATATTAAAATTAGTCACATCACATCACCAAAACAGAAATTATATATATATATATATATATATATATATATATATATATATATATATATATATATATAAAGCAAATTCGAGCCTTAGATGCTGTATTACGACCTATGCAAAATTAATTGAGGTTCATTTCAGAAACATATACTTTCTACAGGATACTTGGGTATAAATCCTATGTGTGGTAAAATTTAAAGATATAATATGTATAATATGTATTTCCTTTAAATCAATATATGAAAAAATATAGATTATTATTTTGTAAACACTTTTATTCTGGTGGTATTCTAAGATCAAAAAGTAATAGTTCAAGGAACAGAAATTTAGGCCCAAGGTCTGCCTTTCATCTGTTCATAAGCTACATTATATCATCGCAACATCTTCATAGCTAGTAGCAAAGTTTGTACGTGCACGAAGGTAATTGGTAGATACTGCTACATTATGAAGTAATTTGAAGTCACGTGTATTTCTTACGGGTTCAGATTCATAAATAATTACTGGCAATTTATGCTTGCTGTCCGTAATATATGGGCAATCGAGTATTTACACGGAGCCTCTGCTATCTAACATATCGATATGCTCATAATTGCCGTTTTGGCCGCTTCGTCCAACTACTACTCCTGTGAATAGGAAACCCATATACTACATTTCTCCAACTTGTTCCTGATCTAGTAAAAATTATAGCGCCATCTGATAATTACAGGGCTCGCTTTTCAACAGATTAGATTCCGTTATGGCCCCATTTCCAACATGTGTGGCTCCGATGTGGTCCCCTTTTCCCACAGCATGGACTGCCCCCTGGGTTCTATATCTGACTCAAAGGAACGATTTATAACAGTAGCTGCTCCGACCCGGGTTTCATTTCTAACGTTAGGTCCCATTTGAAACATGTGAGGCTTCGCCTATATCTTCTGCAGGTTGCACATCCCGTGTATTTTTTGGCTGCTCACCATCTTATTTCCGCGTGTCTTTTTGGATTTCTGAAGAAAGTTTTACGTGTTCTGCCTTCTTCCTTGGTTGTATTTCTTTGGCACCGTCTTTTCACTTTGCCGCCATCTTGTTTAATTGTTGCGCCATCTTGTGGCTGTATGCCTTTTTAAATTTTCCCCGTCTTGTTTATATGTGCTTTTTTGACTGTTCGTCATCTTGATTCCGTGTTCCACCATTTTGGTTGCGTGTTCATTCCTACATCTTGTTTTTGTCGCCATCTTATTTCCTTGTTTCGCCATATTGTTCCAGTGTCTTTTTTTGGCTGTCTATATTTAGTGTCCGTGTGCCTTTTTTGATTCGTCACTGTCTTGCTTACCGTTCCGCCATCTTATAGCCATGCACCTTTTTGGGTTTTCTCCGTCTTGTTTCTTTGTGCTTTTTTGCAATGCCCCGATCTTGCTGGCGTTTTCCGCCATCTCATTTTCTTGTGTCTTCAGAGTTTCCGTGTTCTGCCATCTCGTCTACATGTGGCGTTTCAGCTTTTGGCCATTTTGTTCCCGTTTGCCTTTTTTTGATTTGCCGTCACTGTGTTTACGTCTACACAGACGTAGTTATACAGTTAAACACGTTTCTACAAACATTAGGTTGACCACATGGCTTGGTGTTTAGCAGGATCTTGACAAAGGGTGTAGTACCAGAGCCATGTGGCGGGATCTGGTTTCTATACCCAAGAGCTTTGATAGATTCTCGAAATTATCTTAGTTCCTTTAACAGATTCTCGCTCCAACATTTGAGATGATTCTTGTAATTGTTCCAATATCGAACGCCACGTTAGCAACATTTTAAAATTAGACCCTTTTAGAGGAATTAATATTGAAATTGCCCAGAACATATAAGTTTTTATAGACAAATTATTGAATTTGAACCAATATCTGGGAACAAGGGGATCTTAAAACAGAAATTACTAATTAAGAGAGACCATTATGATGTTTTCATAAGTGTATGATTTAGTTGGACAACCAACCTCCTGTTTTCGACTATACCAAGCTATTCGATACAAATATTCACTTTACCATATGAAATTTTGATTCTGTGCAAACTCAATAAGCAGACGTTTCTTGGGTGTTTGCGGCTATCGCGTGCTTGATTGATTCCGATTTTGCACATACACAATAATTTGAGGATGGTGGACCAAGAATCTAAACCAAGATGATGGTTCAAGATGCTGGACCAATTTGAATAATGCCTTTTGCGTACCACCGGTTGTGTGTGTGTGTGTGTGTGTGTGCGTGCGTGCGTGCGTGCGTGCGTGCGTGCGTGCGTGCGTGCGTGCGTGCGTGCGTGCGTGCGTGCGTGCGTGCGTGCGTGCGTGCGTGCGTGCGTGCGTGCGTGCGTGCGTGCGTGCGTGCGTGCGTGCGTGCGTGCGTGCGTGCGTGCGTGCGTGCGTGCGTGCGTGCGTGTGGGTGTGTGTGTGTGTGTGTGTGTGTGTGTGTGTGTGTGTGTGTGTGAGTGCGTGTGTGTATGCAGTATTTACGTGTTTTGGTGTTTACTTGTTTGTTAGTTCCGTTGTTACATGTGCTTGTTTGCTACTAGATTTTAGCATGTTATACTTGTTTTGGTGTATTTTCTTGCATATTTTGTGCATTTTTCGGGTTTTTTGATAGTTCGTAGGTGTGTCTGTTGGGTAATGTTTAATTACACCACAAGGCTGCGTTGAAAGCTGCGTGTTAAAGATCTAATTATACAGCAAGATGGGATTGCAAACTGTACGCTAGCTTCTGATTATACCACAAGCTGACGCTTCTGCTTCAATTATAGCACAAATTGGCGTTAGAAACTATATGCGAACTTATAGTTATACTACAAGATGTCTTTGCTAGATTAAAATATACTACAACATGCAATTACAAACTGTAGCCTAACTGCTACTAGAAGATGGTGCTAATATCTTTTAAATTATATCACAATATAGTTTCACTTGCTGTGTGCTAACTTTCACCCTCTTCACTAGAACACTCAATTGGCTCCCCGATGTAGAAAGAACACTAAACAGGATAAGAAACAGTGCACCACAAACACTACAACATACCTACAAATCATGCATACGCCCTGTTATGGATTTCCGAGCACCCAGATAGTAGAACATAAACCTTAATCACCTCTCCTCTAGCGCTTCCTGTGAACGCCGGATACTCAGACGCATACACAGGTTACCTTGTAGGTACCCTAACGACCTCACAATATAACAAGCAAACATACCACCCATCACACACGGAATACAGACATTACAAAGAAACTTTGCATACAAAAGAATTTTCGGCAACACAATCCCAACCAGAAAGATCCTTACCACTCCCTACAACTACAGATTTCCTCAATTCCCACGGAAAAAAACCTAAATTAAAATTACCCCCCCCCCCGCGATCCTAACACAACTCCTTGGCGACAATGCTCCAAATACCCTCCGCGACCCCCGTCTATTCGATGACGACCTAGCATGATACCGGCAAACGAATCAGATTAACCGCACACAGCACGCTACACCTAACTAAACAGGACTCACACTTAAACCAGTTAGCACAAATATTCAAATAAATCTAAATCCTTTCTTTCTTTTTTTTAACACCAAAAATAACCACATCTCATGATTGTAAACTACAAAATTACACAAAACCACTCTACGCACAACATCTAGACAAGCTAAAATAAGTAAGTAACTAACCATAAGCATGAGCATGCTAACAAAAAAAATGCTAACTTTCTTTATACCACAAGATGGCGCCACATTTACTTGTAATCCAGAAGTTACTTTGGATTTTAAAACTTGGTTCAAGAGGTTGAATTCAGCCAAAAGGACATTATTGTATGATGCTGAATCAAGATGTAGGAATAGTGATTGAGGACGAGTTCTGCCAAAAGGGCCTTAAGATGTTGAAACAACTTGGAGATTTTGCCAAAATGACCTTAAATGTAAAAACAAGGTTGAATATGCTGGTCCAAGGTGTTTAATTCAGCCAAATCGGTCTTAAGTAAAAAAAAAAGGAACACGGAACCTAGATCACGGAAAGCCAAGTAGGCATATGCAAGAAAAATGATGGAACACCAAAAACGCACACTTAAAAAAGATACGAAGAGCTAAAAATCACACGGGAATAGGATGTCGGAAAGACAAAAAGGCACAAGGAGATAAGGTGGTGGGAAGGCATGAACGTACGCGGAGACAAGGACATGTTGTGGTAGAATACTTGGCCTAATTATTGAAATTAGGGAATGTTGGGAATGCCTGAACCCCATCTGTTGGTAAAGAGCCTTATAATTACTAGATGGCAGTGTAATCCACACTAGATGGCGCTTGTCTAGTCAAGCAGTGGGTTGAGCACCAATCAGAAACAAGTTGGAGGTATGTTGTATGTCGGTTACCTACCCGTAAGGGTAGGAACTGAAGAAAGCACCCAAAAGAGCACTGAATAGTGGTTAGAATTAAATTGAAAATAGAGAAAAATACCAAAACTGCACTAAATAAGGGTGAAAGTTTATATAGGTGTTGAAGATGACGCCCGAAAAGAAGATTGTCGAAAATGGGGATGGGACTTAAACGTGAATGTGCGTGAGTCACCGGTGGTACACAAAATGGAAAACGGTTGGAGGATGTATATCCATGCTACTATTATTCCAATCGCTCGTGTTGGTCGATAGCAGTGGAAATCTTAAATTATATCTTGCTTCAACTCGCCTTCTAATTTCTATAAGTCCTGATCCTCTTAGAGTTGGGGACGACTAAATTACTTCGTCTCTCCGATAATAATGAGGCGCTGGTGGAAAAACAAGATAAAGATTACCATTCCGCAAGTAAATCGGGGTAGCCGGAAATCCCACTCTATTGACAATACAGATAGGCAAGTAGGCCTTGGTGGTAGATAAAGACACTCAAGGAAGAAAGCAGAGAGTAGTAGTTGCAGCCACTACACCCGTTTCGGAGTACTACGTATTGATACTTTGTATATACTACTTTAAATGTTACAGCTGCACCATGTGATCTTCAATATAACACATTAAAGCACATGTTTTACGCGTAGCTCAATACAGAAACACTTTCAGCTTTTTTTTATAAATATTAAGATTATAGACAATTGCACACATCTCAGTAATGAACTGCAGTAGTGCGTGGAATAAGAAAGGCATAATTGACTCTTAACGTATTTTTTATTTTTTGCTCATGCTCATACTCATGTACTTTTATGACATATGGACCACAAAACGTTAAACGTACAGTGTATGTCTTAAATAAAAAATAAAATAAAAGACAGGCAATTAAATTTTTGGGCTAAAAGGATCATCCATGTGTTAGATTATGTATGTAAATAAAGCTTTATTAACCCCTATAATTTACAAACGCAGTTCTAACAAATGTTTTGTCACTTTTGGTGTGTAACAACACGTTATATATTATGTAAATTATTTGCATATATATTTATTTATATTTCAATTAAACTTGTAAGCATTCAAAAAAATTTAAATTAAAAAAAATGACACCTCAAGGTTAAAATAAACTTGATATTCACATTTGAAACGAAAAACCACCCTACACCATATCCACAAATATTTACATACAATTGTAATGTATCGGCAACCAAACTATATAATATCTATAATTGTTCCTGTAATTCTTAAAAAAACTGTTATTTGATATCGACTTTTGATAAGCAAAAAATATGAGTTATCATATTTATTGAAGGTGAGCTCCATTACATTTATCCGTGGTGTAATACTCAATCTTATGCCATTTTGTAATAAAATAATGAAATTGTGCCATCAACCATAAGTTCTCCCATTTGCCATAGATTGAATAATTAGCACGTTTATGTACCGAAGTATATCAAACAATTCCCTAAAAAAAGCCAACATGTAGCAAATGTCTTAAGGAGTTATGTGAGAGAACAAAATTAAAAATACTACATAAATTTTATAGAGTTTTATTTGGGCTTTGTTTCGTTTACTGTTTTGCAACTCTCTTATATTTTCGTATTTAAGGTATTTTGCATAATCCGCCATTTATTAGCATTACTCTATTTGTCGTACTTAGCGGCATACGATTTTCGGTTGAATATTTTTTTAGTAAAATAGCGCATTTTAATACAAATCAATTCTTTTTAATTCCTGCAATAAACATGAGCCAGTAGTAGCACACGTAAATTTTACGTGTCGGTGGTACTAACCTACTATTGAATAAGGTGGCAATCTAGGGTTAAAATCTGATTTTTAGTAAAATTAGAAGCTTTAGTTGCACGGTGTAGTTGTAGAACTTTATTCTCATTCTAAAGATGTAAAATTGTAATAGATAACTTTCAAATTTTGTTGATTTGGCGTAGAAGGTACTTCGGCATGCGCTTTTAATGTATGAAAGGCTACATTGTTTAGCCTTCAATTAAAATCTAAATAGTTTTTTTAAACCACTGTATCATATAAATATTTAAGAATTCTAGGCGATAAGGATGTGATAGTCGATAACGTAATCTGAATTGTGTTTACTTATGCCCGACACGTTCATACTTGTTTAAGTGTCACATCAACTGCGTATTATTTAAATAATCTTTCTTCTGACTACTAAATAAATATTTGCTACTTATCATTAATACGCACTACAAACATAAGTATTGTACCGCTGTTTGCTAACTTTTATAACTTTGGAACTATTTGATCCTAATATTTGTGAGTAACGTAACCATATTACATAACATACTAATGTGAGCATCCAATTAAATTTGTGCTACTGTGTAAAAAGAACAAAAACGGTTTGTACCGCTTCACCTTTTGGAATAGAATACGTTATGGATATTTTTAATCGATATCGAATTTATATTTATTAAAACAAAAAAAAACGCAACCAACCAATTTAAATTGATCGCAATGAATATATGTCTTTATGGTTGAGGGTTTGTAAAATTTTTGTTATTAATCCGTACAGTGCATTATGGAATGAATTTTTATGTAAATTGGAGATTTAAAATCAATAAGCAAAGCTAAGGCAGCTAGTGTGCTTGATGCGCGTGACCAATAAAAATCAATTTTCAAGGGGGCCCGTTCACCATCAACTCAGAAATCAAATAATTTTTGATGTATCAACTGGGCCTTAATCACGCCCAATTGTGAGATACTGCGAGGGGCTAAAAGAACCCTTAGTCCCTCCAAAATTTGAATTGTTCCTAAAATGTGGTATACCATTTCGCACTATTTCAATTGTGCTTTAGTACATACCATTTGTACCCTTTTTGGTTTTGGAGAAAATTTGAAATATCATGAAGGAGCTAAAAGAACGCTTAAGCCCTTCAAAAAATTAAACTATTCCTAAAATGCGGTACCATTCCGTAGTATTTCAATTGTGCTCTGCCTCTACCTCTCGCTCTTCCTCTTCTTCTCCATCTCCTACTAAAAATATCAAGTCACATTATTTTACTTACAGGGAAAAATTCAAACTGTTAAATAATTAAGATACCATTAAAAAATTTTGTTTAAAGCAACACGAGAAATATGTGAATGAAGCGCACCGCATACAAGTCAATGACGGGAAGTTAGCCAGAGGTTGTGAAAATTGTATAAATTGAAACAACAGAATTACATTTTGTTAAGAAACTGTTAATGAATTTCAAATATCTCTAAGAAACTTTTATTACAGATATGTATAACTTCCAAATTTTTTGGATCAAAATTATGACCGGTAGATAAAATGTGGTAAGGCACATCTGTCATTTGCAGGGCTGTAACTTTCAACTTGTACTCTTTGTTAGTCGAACTGTACTGATATCCGGTGTTGCTGGCTGCTTCTTATATACTTCCTGCTTTCTCTTTTCGTTTGCTTTCACCTTTTTCGTTTTCACTACTGTGCCCATTTTTGCACTTTCATTTTTAGTTTCTGCTTATTTGTTTTTGGTTGTTATTTGTTTTTGCCAACTTAGAACATTTTACATCCAGAATAATCAGGGAGGCAATCGAAATCGAAAAAATCCCAAGAACATGAATACAAGAGGCGACACACGCGGGTTACCAGCAGTGTGGAGAACAGTATTGGAACAAAAACAAATTTCAACCAAAAACAAGCAGAAACTAAAAAATAAAGTGTAAAAATGGACACAGTAGTGAAAGCGGAAAAGGTGAAAGCAAACGAAAAGAGAAAGCAGGAAGTACATAAGAAGCAGCCAGCAACACCGGACATCAGTACAGTTTGAATAACAAGGAGTACAAGCCGAAAGTTACAGCCCTGACGATGACAGATGTGACTCGGTCGAAACGTCGTCGAGGAAAAAACAGTCTCATAGAGACTAAACGTAATGATCCAAAAATTTAATAATAATGTATTAATCGGTGATTATTCTCCAGATCAATACAATAAAATATTCTTAAAGGAAGAAACGCTGAACGATACCAAAGAAATTTGCGAATCAGGTCCAAAAGTAAATTTGCAAAATAAAATAACTGGGCAACTCACTACTATATGTAAATGACCACAAATCAATTTTAATTATGTACAATAATTAATGAGGCGACAATGATGATGTGATATTTAAGTTTACAACCAGATAATTAACGAGTCCGAACAAATTTTTAATTACAACTCAATTTTAAGTCCGGACACGGACACAGGCACAGACACCGACACAGGAACAAGCGCAAGCACAAGTACAGGCACAAGCATAAAACTCAAACGAAAACGCAACTGTACAAACACGAACACAAACACAAAAACACACATACGCGGCTTAGGTTAGTTCAACACTCGCACGCGAGCCTTGATTTGACCTAAACCGCGCGTTCATTAATATTACTTTAGGACTTAAAATTGAATTGTAATTAATAATTTGTTCGCACGATCAATCAGACGGTCCTCCTGGGCTGGACTACCAAAAAAATAACTATTGCCGAAAGGGCTTTAATTACGGTGTTATAATCATAAAGACGTCATCAAGGGGTTGGAGATGGCGCCTGAAAACAATCCGGAAATTAAGATACATTAAACGTGTCTGCGGTTGACTAACCTCCAGGGGCTGGAATTAAAAGCTACACAGGGCACCCTGCGTGGAGGTTGCGTCCCTATTCTGGCCCCTTTCTACTTTATGGGACAAACGATTTTAGTAAAATATATCTTTTATATCATGGTTTAGAATAAAACCAAATAAGTACCGATTAGCAAACTGGTTGAAATTTACCTAATGTTCTAACTTATTATTATGATAAACAATAGTGGATAAAAATACTGATCATGGAATATTTATAAACGTAATTTTTAACTATTCTAAAATATATGATTATAATAATTAACAGGTGTGTTAAGAACTGTGATTAATTATAATTAATATAATTTAAGGAAATTTCTTAACTATCATGGACTCACTTTTAGTACTTTTCCAATGTCTACTCTAGAACCCATTCCAAAACTCCCAGAAATGATATCGCGTTTGGCGTATTTTGATAATGAAACTTGCCTTTGAACATGAAATAAGTTTTTATTTTTAAACGGAAAATTATTATTTTAATGTTTAAAAATCCAAATTTATGTAATTATATTGACAATATAATTTAAAGTGAATTATTGCATCTACATTTCAATTAATAATCGAGGCAATTGTACGGAAAATGTGTAAGGATTGTTTTTTCTTTTTGTTGTTGGTTCTCTGTAACGACAAGAATTTTGAAAACCATCTAGACCATTAAACGTGATGTGATAAACGCACGCGCGCACGTGTGTGTGTGCATGCGTACTCATGTATGAGTGTGTGTGTGTGTGTGTGTGTGTGTGTGTGTGTGTGTGTTTTTATTATTTCATCGTTGTTTGTTGTCCAAACTTCACTGACCAGTTCATGAAAATTATTTAATAGATAAGTTGATGACTGAACATGATCATTCTGGTCATACTATGGTGATGTAGTATATGGACCATGTTTAACGAACGCTACTTCATATAAAATTCAAAAAGTCCAAAATTCATGCGTCAGATTTATTTTTAATTTGAATAGTTGTGAACATATTTCAGCTTATTTAGGAAAATTAAATATGAATCGGATGCATGTTAGAAGGAACATTCATTACACATGTTTTATTCATAAAGTGTTACATACTAAAAATTCATTATACCTGTATGATAAAATTTCGTTCTATAAAGACCTTCAATTTATGGACACACGATCTAAAGACAATTTACAAATACCTGCACATAAGACTACCTCATTTAAAGGATATTTCTCGTACATGTCATCTTTTTTGTATAGAACGATACAAAACAACTATAAAAACGTCAGCGCTGCCACTTTTAAGCAAAAGGTAAACATTTTTTATTCTAATTTATCTCATTAAAAATAATATACTAAAAAAAAGAAACATGGCTTCAATTTCAATTTCATGCTCTTATTCTATTTTTTGTTTTTTTTTTTTTGTTAAGGCGTCAACCTCTTGGGTTATTGCCGGTTTTTCTTATTGCTAATTGCCTCATTTCTGTCTTATATCAGGTTGTAAATATTTACTAAATGTAAGAAATTCAGAACCTGTGCTAATGTAGTTTTGTTTATTTGTAGTGCATTTTCTAAACTAAAATCGTAACCATGTCTATGTTTGATAGCTTGGGTGTTAGGACATTCGTCGAATACATGCGCAAGTGTGATGGGTACACTACATCTTTGACAAGTTGTTTGTTCTTCGTTTTCAGTAAGTGGAATGTGTTAACTGCGTGTGGCCTATCCTTAACCTTGTTACCACGACGCTATCTCTTCTTCCGATTTGTATATATCTTTTCCTTGTCAATACATTAGGAAGATGTTGCTTTAGTGCCCTATTTCCTTCTGACCAGTCGTCTTGCCATTTGTCCCAAATTTTCTTTTTATGTTTTTGATGTTTTTAATTTCGTTTGTGTTTGTAATATTTAGTATTTCGCACGTTTCTGAAATTTTTGTATATATTAGGGCCCTTGGTGTTCTATTATCGCTGTTTTTCCTTATTAAAGGGTAATTTAAATGTTGTTTTATTGAATATATTTTGGAAGCGTATTTCATTAGTAACCATTGCGTTTGATATTTTAGTGGTAGTACCCCTGCTTCTGCGCATAAGCTATTTGCTGGGCTGGTTTGGAAGGCTCCCATGGCATATCTGAGGCAAATGTTTTGAATGCTGTCGAGTTTTTTTAATCGTGAGTCGCATGCTTGCATATAGGCAATGCATCCGTAGTCTATGCGCGTTAAAATCAGAGATTTATATATACGGATTAAAGTTTCTCTTAATTTGTTTTGTATTATACTCTTTTTTCGAATGATTGGGATAAACAGCTACTAGCTGAACCTCACCAGGATAAGTAAAGTTATTATTATTATTATTATTATTATTATTATTATTATCATTACTATTATTATTATTATCATTATTATTATTATTCTGTGTTAAGGTTGCCACCCTACCATCCAGAGCTAAATCCAACTGAAAAGATGTGGGCTCAAGCTAAAAATTATGTAGGGAGTAATAATTTTAAGTTTAAATTTGAAGATGTGTGGAAATTAGCAGAGAATAGATTTAAATCAATTGATCGTGAAGAAAGGGAAGCTGTGTGCGAATATGCAGAAAAGATTGAACAAGAATATTTAGAAAAATGTTTTATTGATGAAGTCGAAGAGCTGATTGTTACTGTAAATACAGGTGAAAGTGATTACAGCAGTAGTGACAAAGACAGCGACAGTGAATTAGATTCTAACTAATTAAACTTCTGTAGTTATTGATTTTTGTATGTTAATAGAATTACATTTTAAAATGTTTCATCAATTTGTGATTTATTTTAAATATTGGTATTAGAATTTGAAATACTTCTACAAAAATGTTTTCCGATCGGGCAAGAAGGGTCTCATTAAGTTGCACACTGCTGTGAAACGTACTAGTTATTACAACGTTTTCTGTCCTCGTATTAGAAGTATTTCAAGTTATATAATAAATACTTGTCGTATTTGTAATAGCACTTTCTGACACATATTTTAATGTGATGGCGCTAATTGATTGATTCCTGTTGTTGGTTCTTAAAAATGTAAATATTTAGACCTACGATCAACGATGGGTTTTAAGAATTTACCTATTCGATGATTGCTAAGATTGACAACCAAAAATCTTATCAGAAGTTATTCTTATTTTCTGTCTATCTGTTGGGTGTAATTAAAAGTTTATAGAACGTTGAACTTCATTTTTGCAAATCCTTGATAAAAACAACTGATGTTGAACAGGTTAGGTTATGTTTACTAACTAAAAAAAGTATTTTAATGCAAATATGAAATAGATAATCCAACACATACCTAAATTGAAATTGTTACAAATGATCATTCAATAAAAATGTATTCAGTTACGATATTAATCGTTAAAAAAAATCGATAATTACTAAATTTATTAATTTGCCGTATATTTTTAGGATGGCATTTTTGCTACCGAAGTTTCCCGATTATAACATCGTTTAAGTTTTTCAAATTGTAAAAAATCGCGCCGCGCATCTCGAGTGGCACGACGTTTTGTAGCTGCTCTACATGGTAAATTGTCGGGACCAAAATGGACCGGATAACATAACTTTTGAAGATAAAAGTTCACATAAGCATGCATCGGGAATTGTTTATTTTCCCAGATTCAGAGATTTTAAAAAATACATAATTTTTTGATTAATGACCTCAATTGTAAAGATAATTTTATTACGTTATGTCGTGTTTTTTGAAAAAAAGTCACGAATTAAAATACACTCTATTCATTAGATAGCAAATTTAATTTGCAAACTTTTATGTCTTGGAATTGTTCTATTTAATGCTCGGTTTTCACATCTACGTCCGTTAAGGTCTTTCAGCAATATACTATTACTGCTAAATGTGTTGAGGTGAGAGGAACTTACTACGAACAGATGTGATGATTAATTATTATCAGGTTGGTTTCATTTTACACAATTGATCTGTTGTTCAATTAATTATTATGCGCATGTATTATTAAAGAATTATTTGATTTTGGAAAATCTTTTGTATGCCAGAAACTAAACTTTTTCTGGTCCATGATTGATGGACTTTTTATCTTATCGTGAAGAGTTCTATCAACCACAATTCCTACATTTCGCGACACCCCGTATATTGGAAGTTATCGCCCAAATATGGTTGTAAACTGTCAAATTCTTTAAGAAATTAAAAATAAATTGGCTTGTCTATGTATTAGCCTTTTGCACACCTATTGAAATACATAGTAATGTACAGGGTGTCTCATTATATTGTGACTGTTTTTAAAAGCTTATATCTTCCAAACGGGTCTAGATAATGAGATGCGGTTTTCACAGTTAGGTTTAAAATTACTGTAAGTTTTGTTGTGACAAATTTATATAAATGGCCTACTTCCGGTTTACTCGCTATAAAAGTGGCGTGTCTTCAGAAGACAATGGATGTTATTTTTAAATAGGATACCCTGTATATTTAGAAATATCCTAAGAGCCACGTATTTCTACTTTGCAACCGTACCTTAAAGTTTAAAATCGGTACACAGAAAGAGAAACTAGAGAACTTTAACTGGGATACTGTAATAATTAATATGTCTTAGAATTCAAACTAATCAAGGAGGCGTTAATATGACAAATCACAAAAATACGTATTGCTGTCATTGATAAGACGTCACATTGTGTTTTATATTCAAGCAAACTAATGTGTTTAATTTTTTAAAATGCGGTATACAGCAACAATATTTTTATATGCCCAAACTCAGTTCTATGTTCAAACTAGAAGACGATTTAGAAGACAGTTCAACAAAAATCCTCCTGCTATAAATACCATAAAAACATGGTTAACCAAATTTAGCAATACTCCTTCTATATCTAGAAAAAGGAGAACTGTAAATGCAATTTAGAATAATTTTTATCTGTTTATGAGGTGATAAACAGATATTCAAAAATTTCAATTAGAAAAATTGCATCAAATTTGGGAATGGACAAAACAAATGTTTTCAGAATTCTAAAAGTTCTCAAATTAAAACCATACAGAATTCAAGTTCTACAGAAAATTAACCATCGGGACTTTGCTAAAGCGTGTCTATGTGTGAAAATTTTACAGATTTGTACAGGATAGATCCAAATGTTAGGATTATTATGTCTGATGAGCCTGCATTTCATCGAGTTAATAAACATAACTGTAGAATTAGGGGAATAGAATATCCAAGAGAATTTCATCAACATGAAAGAGATTCTCCTAAAGTTAATGTTTGGTGTGTGGTATCGCGTGAAAAATTGTATGGGCCCTTCTTTTTTGCAGAGAATACAGTTCACGGCAATAATTATACCGGCATGTTCGCAAACTTTTTCTATCCCCAGTTAGAACAAGATGGAACTTTAAACCACAATCTAAACTTTCAACAAGACGGGGCTGCTCCCCATTATTCCAACATAGCAAAACAATCTGTTAACCAACAGTTTGGATTGGTAGAAGTGGACCAATAGAGTGGCCTCCAAATTCTCCAGAACTGACTGCTCCAGATTTTGTTGTATGGGAATACGATAAAGATAGAGTCTATAGCCCGATGCCTGCAACTAATGAGGAATTAAAAAATAACATAAAGCAAGTAATGTAACATATTCCTCCTGAAATGTTGGCAGCAGCATTTCACAACTTAATGGTTCGATTACACATATGTATAGACCAAGAAGGCAGAGACATCGAACATTTGTTTTAGAGTGTCCTACAAAATGTTTTTATGTGTTTATTATTTATCACTTTTAGTTACCAGCTAATAAAGTTGTGTTTATGGTAATTGCGACTTTATATCTGAATGATTACAGTATCCCAGTTAAAGTTCTCTAGCTTCGTTTTCTGTGTATCGATTTTGAACTTTAACGTACCGTTACAAAATAAAAATATGTGGCTCTTAAATTTGTCACAAAAAAACTTACAGTAATTTTAAAAAGTAACTGTGAAAACCGCATCTCATTATCTAGAACCATTTGGAAGATGTAAGCTTTCAAAAACAGTCCGAATATAATGAGACACCCTGTATAATGTTTCATTAGTCCGTTATCATACAATGTTCTGCACAATTTAGAATATTTTGTATCAAAACGTACATATATACATATTAAAGCCATAAGTGCATTACAGTCTTATAATGCTTAGATTGATATCAATACAGTTTTAGTATTTTGCATTGTGTATCATTAATTACACCAAAGAACTCAATTACACACAAAAAGTTGCATTTAAATTTATACGCATTTTGTTTGCCACACACCTAAACTTAGCACTGCCATTGCACCACAATCGTTTGAAACCTATGCTATAACTTAGAGCTAATTTGTTACCACAAAAAATATTGGTGCGCCATCATTAACAAAAAATTAAGGGCTGTGTCTGCTTAACATAAAGCTAGCACAACCAACGTGGAAGCACTTAGCTAACAATTGTATGGAAATCATTAATGGGTCATAATTTGGTGCTACTTTGCTACTCTAAACTGAAATTTGTTGCTCGTATTATTTATAATATTTTTCGGCTTAAACTTTATTGAAATCACGAAAACCCTATAACGAAGTATGCTATAAGGATAACTGGTATATTATAATGTGGTGCTAATTTGGTGCGATTTTGCAACCCCATAGTAAAGTTTGTTCCCCATATTCTTCATAAATTTTTGGGCTAAAACATAATGGAAATCATGAACACATTATAACAAATTTGGTGCTACTTTATTATGGAAATAATGAAAACTTTATAACTAAACATAGCATCAGGATGATTCATATATCATTATATTGTGCTAATTTGGAGCTACTTTGTCACCATGAAATAAAATTTGTTGCAACAAGTCATGGTATCAGAATAATCAGATATAATTTGGTTCTAGTTTGGTGATAAAATAAAACTTGTTGCTCGTATTTTTCCTAATGTTTGGGCTAAAACGTCATGAAAAATCACGAAACGTATAAGCTCAATAATTTTATAAAAAAATTCGAGCAACAAATTTTGTGGTTAGAAAAAAGTACTAAATAAGCACCAAATTATGACATCATCCTCATAGCCATCCTATGTTATACGGTTTTGTGATTTCCATATCATTTAGACCAAACATTTTATTAAAAATACGGACAACAATTATAAAAAATACGCTTTTAGGGTAGCAAAGTAGCACAAAATTAGCACTAAATTATGACACATGAATCATTTCGTTACAATTGATAGCTAAGTACTTGTACGTTGTCTGTGCTAAGCTTACTTTAAGCAGACACAGCTCTTAATTTTTTGTTAATGATAGGCACACCGATTTTTTGTTGTAGTAACAAATTAGCACCAAAGTATGGTATATGTTTCAAACGATTGAGCTGACAACATTATGTTTTTGATTTAGAATATAACATTTTTCAAACATGGTTATTTTTTCATTTTTGGAAATAGGAACATAGTTAATGTGATCACAAAATAACAAAGTTGCGGTTCGTCATATTTTTGAAGGAAATACAAAAAAATACACATTAAACATTGTAGATTGGATAGAAAATATTCTGGAAACTGTTCATATATTTGGTAAATAAAATAACAAATAAGGAAAAAAGTTACTTAGATTATGTGAAAAATGAATTTGGTGAAAAACCTGTCTTACTAACTACAGGTTAAGAAATTCATCTGCAATGTTCCATGGTCAACGATATACCAGGAATATTGTTATACTTGCTGTAAGACAAATAGACAAAGTAAATAATAATGTATTTAAATTTATTGATTGGTGGAACTTACTAGACAAATAAAGTCTTTGCTATTTTTTAAATTCCAGACATTAAAAACTTAAATTAGTTAAAATAAACCATATAATTACACTCTTTAAATAGTAACGGAAAATTTATTTGTTAGATTGGTTGTGATTTAAATGATATGTCAAGATTTTAGGTGTGAGTATTTTACCACTTTGAAAGACACTTTGTGTTAGTGTGGAATTTTTCTTGCTTCGTCAATAAGTGCGATGCCATCTGTTCCTTTTCCACTTCTAGAAATAGCTAGAACGAGCAACAGTTAGAGATAATAATGTGATGCCGTATTTATTGGACTTCTTGGACATATAAACTTAGAATCAGCAGCGCCCTCGAAATAGGAGAAGGGTCTCAACGATGCAGACATACTCACTTAGCGAATATAATTTCTGACAATTAGCTATAAATAATCTGAATATGTTTGATACAGCCGCTGCTAATACATCTAGTAGTTGCATCGTCAAATGTTGTGAGGACTTTAAAACGCTTCGCATATATAACTGAGCGAACAATTGGTCTCCCAGTGCATCCAGTACTGAAAAGGGATAAGATGTTCTCATGGTTTGACTTGAATATGGAGCTCGTCATGAAAAGAGTCAAGAGGCCTTTAATTTCAAATTCATCAGTAGGTCTGTAATTTGATTTCCTTGGATTTTTCTCTGACCTTGAATTACTTCACATTTGTCCAACAGTTAACTTCTTGATACACGTCATTATCAAACAAGAGGGCTCATATATACTCTGATGTAGGATTAGCTCCCAAATTTCTCACCACATTCTTCATACCTAGCACGATCTTTATGATATTGTGTTGACGGGTTCGTCAACTTGCAGGGGATTGACTTCGCCTTGCAAAACCTTTTCTTCCAGAAAACAGGTCAGGTAGCACAGGCAAATCATTTGTGACATGTGATTCTGGAATAATATCTTCGTTCTCATTGTCAATTATGTTGTCATCACCATGTAGCGTCAGGATCTCGTCCGCAATATTGTATTCTTCTAAATACTTTGCCAAGCACGCTGAGCAAACTTATTCCTCTGTAATTATTGTTTTTTTTATTATTATATTTAGAATTTACATCAGTTCTACATACATAAAGACAAAATTTGCATCGATTGGGGCTTGAACCTTGATGGCGCAGTTGGTTAGCGCGGTACTCTAGCAAAGTACAGGTCGTAGGTTCAAATCATACCCGAGGTAAACTTTTTATTTATGTATTTAATAAAATTAACAATAATTGTTATTCCTCTGTAGTTCTAGCAATCAATCCTGTCCCTCTTACCCGTATACAGTGGTGCAATGGTCGCGTTCTTCCAATCCCTCGGCACTTTTCCACACATAAGGCATATACTGAATAATGCACACAATCTACGTATAAGATTTGCACCCCCATACTTTAGCATTTCACCAGTGATTTCATCTAAGCCTACTCCCTTGCTGTTTTTCAACCTTCCTACCGTTTTCTCTACCTCATTTGTCCCAATATGCTTCTCAGTTTCATTCACCATTCCTTCTTCATTCCCCTTATTTAACGCTTCAGTCTTATTTTCCTTCCTACCGAAATATTCTTGCCAGCATTTACTCACTTCACAATCGTCCCAAAATATTTTGTTGCGCATATTCATCACTCTTGCCACGTTTTGTATTTTTGACCAATTTCCAGAAGAGTTATTTGTTTCGCTCAAAATCTTTCTGCATTTTCTCTCCTTCCACAGTCATCACTTCCTCTTTACTTATTCTCACTGCCTCCTTCGCTTCTTTGTTTCTTAATCTGTACACCTCATAAAATCGGTTTTTCTTGGTCTCATGTTTTTTGTAGCAATCATTGCCATGTACGCATCTTTATTCGTACATACTACCTTTTTTACTGATTTATTACACCAACCACACTTTTTCTGTCTACCTACAGTCCCTCTTCCACATATCCGCACGGTACAATTGACAACACAGTTTTTCAAGCTTATATGTATGCACTTTCAACGTCAGTGTCTTTTATTTGTTCGTTACACACTGCTTCATTCACATTCAACTCTTTACTAACAGCATCTCGCACCATTATCTACTAATTTCTCTACCCTTCTGGACGTTCGCACTACGTTTACTTTCCTTCACCAGACCCACGCTCGATACAACTAAAAAGTGGTCCGATCTTCACTCCGATCCGCGCATTACTTTTGTGTTTTTCACCAGGTTTCTAAGTCGTTCATCGTACATTATCAAGTCTATCATACTTTTTGATTCACATCCATGCCATGTACACAGATGCACATTGTTATGTTTAAACCACGTATTAGATACAAACCGGATTGTCTTCATACAGATGTTCACCAGGCGTTCATCATTCTTATTGACTCCTTGGTCTCCGAACTTCCCTAGAACACGTTCAGTATGTTCTTTCTGTACATCCACCCATCCGTTCATATCCCCCACTATCATCACTCTTTCGTTTGGTTTACATACGTTCAACACGTTCTCTACTTCATTCCAGAGGTTCTCACACTTCTGGTCTCTTTATCCATTCACCGGTGCATAGCATGCAATAAGAAAAATTTTTCGAAACTCCACTTTCATTCGTACTGTTTAACACATCTTTTCGCTCTTTCACTTACGATCACCCCAACTACTCTTACGCTATGCACTTCGGTCTCCACTCCTGACCATAGTGCTAGGCTGTCATCCTCCATCTTCACAGCATCCTTTCCTTTGCGTTTTGTCTCCGATACACACAGAATAACAAGGTGCTTTTCGTACATTATATACACAATTGCAAATTCTTTACCATGCATACCTCTAATATTCCACGCACCGACTCTCCATTCATTCCTTGCACAGTCGTCAGCAACGGGGCCTGTCTGCTTCGACCATGAGCGCCCCTTGTAGCCAGGTCGATCCGAGGGAACTATATTGTTCTCTTGAGTAGTACCAAAGAGAGCAGACCGGTTACTGGCCAAATCGTGCCCCGGAGCGTTCTCTACTTACGGTATCGTCCTACTACCGAACAGTTATTTGTCTACTGCCCGGACACGTAAGGAAGTAAGAAGTAGAAATATAGACAAAGTCAAGGATGATATAAATAATAGAGCGTATACTTACTGTGTGAATATCTAAATGTACATATTAACATTTTTTTTCACTTACATACCCTTCAATCACCATGTTTCAACCAGATTGCTCCCTACGCGTTTCCTGGCTCTCCCGCCACTCACCGGGCTTGCTGTTATTCATTTGCGACCAGATGCTTCAATTATTTTTAATTTAGATTTCCGAGTTACAGTTACTTCTTCGTTATTTAATTTAATATTTATTTATCAAATCTGTTTTATTATTGTCGCGAACCGTGACAACTTAAAGTTTCCATCTTCTAAATTTCACTTTTATTTAATTGAAGGGTATCGATACATAACCATAACGGCCCTGTTAGCTCTCTCGACTTTAATGGCCTACTTTTAGGATTAATTAATTACAATTAACATCAAACAGTAACAAAGGTAAAAGTTAGCTTAAATTTTGAATGTGCAGCCAAGGAAAAATATAGTATAAAACAATATGCAACACAATGTTATAATTAAACTGAAAATCACATATAGTACCAAAAATAAAAGTTGGATCAACCTTCAAATTTGAAAACAAAGAAAAAATGTTCAAAAACTTACCACTTATGTACGGATCTGTAATTGTTATCTAAACGTTTACATTTTGTAGAAAATTAAATAACAGTACGTCTACAATCCCAAAAGATAAGTATTTTAATGATTAATGATTACTATGAAAGTTTGTATTTTCATTATATTTTTTTAGTTATTTGTTAAAGCGAAAATGAATTTGAAATGAGTTTAAGGAATCAAAGGGAACAAAATGCGATTACTTGTAGAGTATAATTACCCACATAGTTAATAAACAGGTTAAATTGTGTAATACAAATAAAAAAAATCATAAAAGAAAAATATAAAGCATTCAGAAAAATGGGAGTCATCAATTATGTTGGCATCGATTACCACCCACCGTATTCTTATTTTCAACTTTATTACTTTCAGTAGACATTGATTACCGAAGTGAATTTCATTTGTTTATTGAATGATAAACGTGCTCGTGGCTCATTACGTTTCCTGCAAACTTATTTTACGATGGCAAAGTCCCCCGTCCGGTCATATAATGGCCCGATTGCAGTGATGTGCCCTGTTTTTCACGATTCGCAATTACGGCAAACGACAGATCATTTGAATACTGACACTTGAGGGTTATATGGACCTTTTATACCTTGAGTTTAAATTAAAGGGGCTGTTTTTTAAACGATATTCTTCTTTTTTACTAGCGATACAAATTAAATTGCTTGAATTACCGCTTTTTTTTACTGCTAAAGAAAGAAGCTTTAGTTTCCTACGTTTTCTTTTAGAAACGAAGGAGGCAATAAATTTCCTTTTTGTCAGCTACCGAACCTAAAAAAACTTTAATCCCTTTATTAAAATACAGCAACTTTCACGTAATTTGTAATTTTTTACATTTTAGTTTAGAAATTGATTGTCCATTAATTAATTACTATACATAAATTATGTAAGTGCCTATTTCTCGCTGGTAACAATTGATCAATTTCCATGCAGTTTTGTTTATCCCACCAAAACTGATTAAGGGATTATTTATAATGGTCGCTAACAAATGTTATTAAAGTGATTTGAGTAAAGCCCTGTAAAACGCACGGCAAGATTTTATGTGCTTGATTTAAATTTGAAATGTGATGAAACCGTCAGGATCAGCTTTAAATGCAATAAAAAACAGACACTATTTAACTAAGTGTTTTGACGTTTTCTTGTTCGAAGGTAATTTGGGTAAATAGCGTGTATTACTTCGAAAATAAAGTAAAACGTTTCTATATGTTATGTAATTATTTTGTGAATTATATTGGATTCATCATAATCGTTGTTGCATATGTCGGGGGTGTTTTATGACATGCTTGAGGGACAAATTTCAGTAAATGGTAGTAACACGACCTGAAATAAGAACAGTACTCTACTCTAGCATATGTTGACATATCGAATTAGTAGTTGAATTACCTACACCAATATCGGTAGTATGTTTACCCACAGGACTACCCTCTTGGATGAGGAAGGGGAGATATCCCTAAACGTTCTATTAATGTTATTTAGACATATAAGTTGCACGGAACATTTTTTAAAATTAATATTGTAGATTTAAATAAAATTATACAACTCTGAGTTATTTGATGTAGATAGAATAAGACGATCTATACTGGTTGGCTTATAACTGTTGACGATATACCCTCACGGTCACTTAGCCACAGTCTCGAGGTATATTATCCTTTAACAACAGTTGCTTCAATTAGGACAAGTGATCTCGCATATCATGCAACCGCTTATGGTCTTACATTAAAAAATTGAAATAATTACAATAATTAAATAAATAAGGGGTTCAGAAAATAAACGACAAATTTAGGTCAATTGATGTATTACAGTACCGTTTTTTTCTTATTACAGTTATTTATGTATAACTCACCTTGGTACCCAGGTGATAGTTACATGATTCAGTAAATAAATACGCACCCCGCACTTTATAAAAAATATTTTTTATAAAACTTATAACAGTTCTAAGGACGCGAAATTAAAATGCATATTATTAAATGTTAACCGGCTTGGGAAATGACGTAATCAACTTTGCTGTTTAATCAACATTAACCAAAAAGCAAGAAGTAGAAAGTGTACGAAATACAAGCGATACTCAGCCGCACATTGTTACGCCTGAAATTCCACATACTGAAGGTTTGTGGGAAGGTGGAATTAATACCTTAATAGTCTAATTTGGGATTCAACCATAATCTTCAAATAGCCAAGAATCCTTACCAATGGAATAAAAGCTTGCATAAAAGCTAGTCAACAATGGAAATGAATAAGAGAGATTATTACAAAGATCGAGAATTACTAGCCCCACATATACCTAATTCCAATGGAGCCCACATCAATATTTGGGATAGCTATGAGTAGAATAGAGAAAAAAAAAATTTCTGGAAAATATACTTATACAGGGTGTTTCAGTGATATTGCGCCAAATTTAAAGGGGCAGTTCCTCTCTTAAATGTAAGTTGAAAAAATAAATTTTAACTCAAAGTGACTTTTCGTTTAAAAGATACAGGTTGTCAAAGTTTAAAGAAACATAACAGTTTTTGGTTATAACCCGTGTAAATTTGAACCGATTTTGATGAAACTTAGGCCAATAAATAAACAAAGATCTTTAATTTGGCTTTCAGGTTTTGTAGATGTCTTCCAGTGGAGTAGATATTCAGGGTTGGCCCCATTTTTTCCTCCCTATCTTGTACGCCACTGCATTATTTCAAACCTAATTTTAAATTTAATTTAGAAAAAGAAATGGCTCTTGAAAATTTTTGATTAGAAGCTTATTTACAGAGATATTTTAGAAGTATTTCGTTTTGTTAACGGTTAATTTTCTTATTACAGATCAAAGATTAAAGATTAAACATTTTTTAAATAACATTTTTTAATAATAAATTGAAAACTAAATTTATTATTTTTTATAATAAATGTTCAAATTGTCGCCCTTCCGCATCGATATAGCCTTTGGCATCGTCTTGAACTGCGAACTCTGCCGAAGATGCCTGGCATTTCTCGTAATTCTCGGAAGGCAGCAAAAATTCTGTTTACCAAGCCATTGCGATCATCAACAGGAATGTCATAAACTTTAGATTTGACATATCCCCAAAGGAAAAAATCAATGGGCGTTAAATCAGGTGATCTAAAGGGCCAGGAGAAGGGACCATCACGTCCAATCGAACTATCTAGATGTGTGTTATTTAAGTAATTTGGGGCTTGGGCCGAAAAATGAGACTATGCTCCATCATGCTGGAATATCATCCTATTCCGAATATCTAGGGGAATATCCTCTAGCAATTAAGCAAAAGAGAATTCGTTATGAATTCAAGATAAACTTGACCGAGTAACGTTGGGAGGTAAAATAAAAAGTCCAATCAAGAAGATTTGAATGATCGCTCCCCAGACATAAACCGAGAACCGTTATTGATGACCGCATACGATGGTAGTGTTAGGATTCCTGTGACTCCAGATATGACTGTAGCGTGTGTTGAACATTGTGAAACATGCCTCATCCTAAAACATCACATCGGAAGCAAAAGAAGGCACAACTGCAGATATCTCCAAACACCAGCGACAACATTCTGTTCTACGCGCATAGTCTGCTTGATCTAGCGACTGATGTTATCGGTCTTCATGTAAAACTCTCCAAACCGATATGTGAGAAACATCCATATCGTTAGCCACGGCACGAGTGCTTGTGGATGGCTTTTATGCCACACGCTCTAAAACCTCATCGTAAAAACGCAATGTTCGCCTGAGCCTCATTTGTCCAGTGGTGTAGGACGCTTAAGAACTCCAGTCTCTCTTAAACGAGCATGAATGGGTTGGAAAATTTTACGGTTGGATGCCGCCTATCAGGAAAACGTTAGCGATATAAACGAGCGGCTTCTCTAACGTTCCCATTTGCAGCACCATAAATAAAATGCATATCTGTTAATTCAGTAGGTATGTAATTTCCCTAATAATAAAAAACACGAAAAACAAGAAACTGATGCACAACAAGCCAAAATGTCTTGACAACAGTAAATAAATATGGCTGTAAAAAAACTATATATCAATTTTATCAATGATCACTGATTTTGTTAAAATACATTATTTTAAATAATTCAAATGTCAGATTGTAGAATGTCTAAAATATCTCTGTAAATAAGCTTCTAATCAAAATTTTTCAAGAGCCATTTGTTTTTCTAAAATAAATTTAAAATTATAAAAGACCTCGAGATTTGAAAAAATTCAGTGGCGTAAAGGATAGGGAGGGAAAAGAGGACCAACTTTCAATATCTACGCATTTACAAAACCTGAAATAGCCAAATTAAAGATCTTTGTTTATTTATTATTATGCCAAGTTTGATCAAAATCGGTTTAAATTTACACGAGTTATAACCAAAAACTGTTATATTTCTTTAATTTTTGACACCCTGTATCTTTTAAATGAAAAATCATTAATTTTTTCAACTTGTATTTAAGAGAGGAACTGCCCCTTGAAGTTTTGCCCAATATCACTGAAACACCCTGTATATGTAATTTTAGTGATTGTATCAAGGAAGTAAGTGGAGAAAGAGTAAGTGAAAGATAGCTTACAAGACACTGAATTGAACGTAAATCCCAGCAATGGATCCCTGGATCCCTGTGAAAATAATCCACTGAGACCGACGTGGAAGGAACGATGTGACGTTTAGAAATCAGGGGGAAAAACTATAAAACGCATCATACCTATGTTAAAATCGTAACCATCAAAGGATTACATGAAGATGGTAAAGAAAAGTTGAACCCAAAAATTAGCGATCTTTACATAAGGATTCAGACTAATTACAACCACACTAACCGTTACTTCTTTTATACCAGCTTTAACATACCAAAGATGGGATCCAATCGAGTAACATCGACAATTTAGCATAAACTAATTTTAAATTTACAAAAAAATTCAGTCCGCGTCGTTATCACGATGTCGCGCAGATTGTGTAAAGAGTTCGCCAACGAGGTCTGGGTCGACTTCGGGGACATTGGAGGGACACGGAGTTCTGACGAACCAATATGTTACGGTTCAAAGCCAAGCAGCCTACCATCACCACTACCACCGAAGAGGGAAAACCCAAGAAGACGCGGCCGCCAGATGTAGCACCGCTAGCAGAGGCTCCATTAACGGCTCCATCGACTTCCGTCGCTGCCCCTGCACCGATCTAGTGAGAAGACCCCAGCCAGGGATCCACCGACGAAGACTTCAAGACACAGAAGAAGAAGCCAAAGAAGACACCGAAGGTTCGCCCGCTTATGCCGCCGCCCACGAACAACGCATTCCAGGCCATTGAACACTTCACGGACAGACCTGCGGCCATGGAGTAGATAACGGTACCAGAGGACACTAGGGAGAAAGTGCCGCCGGTAATCCTTCGTCAGAAGAACTGAGTCGCGTTCTCTCGAGAACTTGACTGATGGGTCGCCTTCACGAGAGCCAAGGCCTTCAGCGAGGGAATCCTGATCCAGGCTACCTCACTCCAGAACAGAAACAAGCGATGAGGTATATGGATAGGTGTGGTACTCCGTATTATGCCTATCAGGCAAAGAGTGAGCGATTGGCTAAGGTAGTGATACGTGGCATGCCCGTATCCGAGGTCGACGTTAGCTCAGAGCTAACAATACAAAATATGAAAGTACTTCCTGTTTTCAGGATGAAGCAGCGAGGATGCCCGATCCCCCTCGTATTGGTAGAGCTACCGACCGATGAAGACAGCAATAAGATCCGGAAGGTGGGGTACGTCGCCCGCCTTCGCGTGACTGTAGAAGATTTGCGTTGGAAATCCGGTATCGGGCAGTGTCACCGGTGCCAGGGTTTCCGTCACGCACAGCGTACTGCAGGGGGCAGCACGCTGTGTAAAGTGTGCCGGAGATCACCACTCCAGTGAATGCGCGAAACTCCGTACAGACCACGCTAAATGCGTTAACTGCGGTGGGGACCACCCCGCTAGCTACAGGCGCTGCCCGAAGTTCCCTCGACATCCACAGCGGAAGAAGACGGAAGGACAACAGAGCCTGAGGAGGACAGCGCCGACTGCGGCGCCTTCTTCAATCCGGACCGGCATCAGTTACACCCGAGCGACGGCAGGGAAAGTTGAAAAGGCGGAAGTATCGAGAGCGGCTCCGGCGACTCTCGTTACCCCGCCTGCTCAACCTGCCTTAGGGTTCGACTCCATATTGGCCCTCCTTGGAAGTATTAGTTTGGAGAAGGCCCTACCTGTCATCCGCAAGGTGGCAGCAGCGTTCGCTCAGGCGAAAATGCGTTGGACCTTTGGGGAGTGATCCTCACGCACGGTTCAGAGGTGGTTGCCCTTTTCGGGTAATCATACAAAGGTCCGGAGCGAAGACTGGTGCCCTAGCTAAGTATACAGTATCGATACTTGTGTACGGCTTCAATATAAGTCGAGCAGTGGCTAAAGCGCGTTCCATAAAACGTAAGAGTGATTCACGCCCATTCGAGAAAACACCGGTGTGATCCACCTGTGTGTCACGGTCATTGTGTATCGTATGCAGAACCTGCCAAACGAACCTTACTCAAGGTAAAGGTTCTGTAAAAGTGGACCTAAATAAGGCTTTAAGGTACTGAATCAATGGGCGTTGGCCTCTATGTATTGCGCTTGTGTATCTCAAAAATAGTACTATATATATATATATACATATATATATATATATATATATATATATATATATATATATATATATATATATATATGGCGGTTTGGGATCGTTACGATCATGAAAATGAGAAATGCGAGGGTGCCCTAGATAGAGGATACGCCCACAGAAACAGCTAGCGTAAAGGTGAAAAATAAATTTAAGAAAGCTCAGGCTAGAGAACAGTCCCCATCATTATACAGGGTGTTTCAGGCAAGCACCTTGATATAGTTAAAGATTGCCAAACAGATAAAGAGCAAACGACCTGTTTAAGAGACAGTCTTGTAAGAGCTAACTCTTTTACAAAACTGACCTAATGGAGAAAATAAATTAGTTTTAGGTCAAGGGTTTACGACAGGCTTGAGGACCACCTCCTTAAATTCGATACCATTATTAGGGAATTGAAGGACCTAGGATCCAGTATAGATGAGAGTGATAGGGTTTACCCCCTTTTATTATCAGTACCCTGCAAGTATGACACGGTAATAACTGCACTGGAGACTTTCCGATATTACAATGGATTTTGTTAAGGCTACACTTTTAGACGAGGAATTAAAATAACCCCCAAGAACGATGGCATGAATGGGTCTATGAATGTTAACGAAATAAATTTTCAAACTAATTGCAAGGGATGATTTACATGTGGAAGTATGAACCATTTTCAAGCTGCATGCCCAAAAAGTAATCGCAGAAGTAGCCAGGAAGATAGTTATAAAGGGGTTCACATAGAGGAAACTTGAGGAGAGGGCAGGGATACAAAGGTTCAAACAGAGGTAGCTGTTATAGTAATAGGGTTCAAAACACAATCGACCGGTATAAGCAAGTGCATGAAGCGAATAAGCAAAGATTTCTCTGGAAGAACCAATAGTTTTATACGGTGCGAATATACGTGACGAAAATCCGGGTAAAATTAGATTTGTTCTGGATTCTGGTGTTAGTAACCATTTTGTGCAGCAAAACCTTGAGAAGTATATGAGAGATGTTCGTGTATCACCTAATGAAATCTCGATTCATCTTGCTAACGGACAAGTACTAAAGTCTAATAAAGTAGGAACATCAAAAGCCAGGTGTCAAGGACAAATTATAAACATAGAGGCCTTGATAGTAACCAACATTAAACACAATCTTACTTCTGCGTCAAGACTTTAAGAGGTCACGTTATAACTGTAGTTAAAGATAAGACCACCATTAGTGAGAAAAATTTCAGTCTAACATACCATAATAAGAATGGGCCATGTTTTGTCCGTTAATAGTATCTTCAACAAAAGTGAAGAATGTTTTATCTTTGCCGATACAAATAGTTGGCACACACGATTAGGCTATGTAAATAAAGATGCATTAATGCAACTAGGTCTAACTATGTCTGCAACCATAGCACCTTTTGGTAAAGATGAAGTCAGTACTAATGACATAGGTCAAGTGATACACAGTGATGTGTGTGGTCCCCATTTCCCCTAATATAAATGACGGCGGTAAATATTTCCAAACAATTTTGGACGATTACTCAAATTTTGTCATAGTCGAAATTCTAAATGCTAAAAACGAAGCTGAAGGCAATTTAAAACAATATGTTAAAGAGCTCTAAAGGCAAAAGTAAAGAAGTTCAGATTACATAACGGAGGCGAGTTTTCAAGAGGTTTTTAGCAATTTTATAAGCAAAAGGCATTCAAATATAATATACGGCGCCTTATAGTCCACAAATGAACGGCCAGTCCGAAAGAATGAATTGAATTTTGTTAAATATGGTTAATTATTTTGTGAGTTTCCCCAGTTATGTAATCAGCAATAACAAACTTTCACTATTCAAATACCTCTATCGTGTCTGGGGGAAACCCAGTAATTACGTAAAGGCAAACACGTTAACCTTCATTTACAATTTTAAAGCAAATCAAACCAAATCAATCAATCTCGACCCAATCAAACAAACCAATTAATCAAATCAATTAAACAATGTTTATAATTATGAGTCATAATTAAAATTTGTTGGCCAATTTGTTTTGGTGGGAAATTTGAAACTGTATTGTAATAAGGGGTCCTCATATTATCTGATAGGACAGGTATAGGACGTCGGAACTTGTTCTCGGGCCTTCGCCCCAAAATTCCGCAGTCGATTTGCTTTTAATTATGAGTCATAATTAAATTTTGTAGGTTAACTTGTTTTTTGTAGGGGAAATTTGAAATTATATTATAGTAAGGGACCCTCACACTAACTCATATAACACAGTCGCAGGACTCCGTAACTTGTTCTAGGGTCGCCGCCCCTTGTCAGGTCTTCTTCTCTTGACGGAAAATTTGAAATTGTATTCTAATAAGGGCTTCTAACGCTAACATGTAAGACTGGTATAGGACGCCGGAACTTGTTCTCGGGTCTTTGCCCCTTGTCAAAAGCCAGAAATTAAATCAAATCAGCCGAAGCATATTAAACCAAATCGAACAATCTCGGTCAAATCAAACATCAAATCAAACAATCTCGATCAAATCAAACAAGAAGCTGTGCTAACAGATATGACCCATAATCAAATTGTGAAGGTAGAGACGTGGGAGAAGTCTGCTTTTAAAAATAAATGTAATATAATTAGAGGGATTTTTTGTCACGCTCATAGAACGTGAACATCGTATTTCCATTTTCAATGACAGTCCAACTTTCAAGTAATTAGCTTATTAGGATTTTTACAGATACATTAGATGTGCCTGAATAGTGAAACGTTGTTATTGTGGTTACATAACCGGGGGAAATCCAGACAATAATTACTTTATAGTAATGATTGCCGGAGGCCTCTAAGTACTTTTTACTATTCAGTTATAAACAAGACGCCGAAAGTGAATACGTTGTGACTGTGAGCAGATGTTCACCGTGTCAAGACGTTCTTCCAATGCAATTATAGACAAAAACCCTGGTAATCCTTACTCCATATTTTATTTACTTATTTAATTGCTAGAGGACTGATTTCAAGTTTGGATATATTTGTTGTTGTGTAGGCGTTTTTACTAATTTAACTGTAAAACGTATTTTGTATCACTGTATTCAAAACTCAACAACAGTGTTACACGCTGATTTGAGTGATATTATTATTATTATTATTATTATTATTATTATTATTATTATTATTATTATTATTATTATTATTAGATATGCTAACAGGAAAACCATGGAGATCGTATACAAAGCACTGATAGAGTCCACTATAAGATACGCTGTACGAATATGGGGCTGTTCTGACGCAGTGCATACCAAAAGACTAGAATCATTACAAACAAGATTACTTAAAATAATCAGAGGAAACCAGAATCAAGATATCAAAACCATTCTGAACCAAACAAACACATTTACACCAAGAGGGTTTTATACTTACCTAAACGCAATATTGTATCGCAATGATGATCAATATATAATTCCAATAGAACACAACTACCAAACCAGACAAACAACATATGCTGTACCGTTTTATTTCAATAAATACGGCAAGCGAACCCTAGAATGCCTAGTACCTACCCTATATAACACTATACCAGCGGAGATACAAAACACGTATCGAATTTCAACATTTAAAACTGCATTAAGGCAATGGATAATAGACACGATGTAACTAAAAGCAAACAATAAACACGTACACACCCTTACAAGCACACTACACAAAAATTATATGTATACATACACACACTTATATCAGACTAACAACATATATACCGATGTTTTTAATAGATATAATATTTATATTATAAAAAGTTAATTGTGAATAATGGCACTAACCGATAAGTTATGCAACTTGGTTGGACCCAAAACATGTATATTTATGACAAATAAACATTTCAAACATTATTATTATTATTATTATTATTATTATTATTATTATTATTATTATTATTATTATTATTATTAGTATTATTATTATTATTATTATTATTATGGTTGTCCAATGATAATGATAAGCTTTGGTTAAAATAAAAAAACACAGAGTCCTATAGTTGTCTTACGCAATGTAATTGTTGTTAGCTTCAAGTCACATTAGTATTATTAAAATGCGATGTAAAAGTCGCCTTGTTTATTAGTCCATGGGCGTTTGACCATTTTCAAAAACGAAGATTGCTTTGCTCTGAATGTCGGTTAGACGTATCTACAAAACAAGCGGTCGCTCATGGGAATTAGGTATATACTGTTGGAGAATCGTTACCTCAAGTTTGTGATCTTGTTTGATTTGATCGAGATTGATTGATTTGACTGATTTGGCTAATTGCTTTGGTTGCTTGATTTGATCTAGAGTAATTTGTTTGATTAATTGATTTGTTTGATTTGACCGAGATTGTTTGAAATGTTTTGAGATACTTCGGCTGATTTGATTAATTTCTGGCTTTTGACAAGAAACGAAGGCCCGAGAGCAAGTTCTGGCGTCCTATACCAGTCTCGCAAGTTAGCGTTAGGACCCCTTATTAGAATACAATATCAAATTCCCCGCCAAGGGGAGAAGACCTGACAAGGGGTGACGGCCCTAGAACAAGTTACGGAGTACTGCAACTTATGAGGGTCCCTTACTAGAATAGAATTTCAAATCTTCCGCCAAAGCAAAAATGGCCTCTAAGATGGCCGACAAAACAAGATAACCTACAAAATTTAATTATGGCTCATAATTAAAAACAAATCGACTGCGGAATTTTCGTGCGAAGGCCGGAGAACAAGCTCCGGCGTCCTATACCTGTCCTATGAGGACCCCTTATTATAATACAATTTCACATTTCCCACCAAAATAAAATGGCCGACAAATTTTAATTATGACTCATAATTAAAAACAGATTGATTTGCTTAATTTGTTTGTTTGATTTGATCGAGATTGATTGATTTGGTTTGATATGCTTTGAAATTGGAAACGTGTTTGCGTTTACGTAATTACTGAGTTTTCCCCAGACACGATAGGGGTGTTTGAATATTGAAAGTTTGTTATTGCTGATTGCATAACTGGGGAAACCTAGAAAATAATTACTTTATGTAAATGATTGGGAAAACCGATAAGTAATTTTGTTTCCATATTACTTGCAATGTGCAAATTAGAGCGATATTAAAACCTGTATTTGATTGATTAATTGATTTGGGTCACTACTTTTAATTATGACTCATAATTAAAAACAAAATGGCCGCTGAATTTCACTATGACTCATAGTTAAAACAAAAAGGCTGTGATAGGAATTTCATTATGACTTATAATTAAAATGTAAGCCATAACAGGGGCGAAAACCCTTGAGCAAGTTGCTGCGTTCTATACCTGTCTTGAAAATTAGTGTTAGTAGAATTATCAGAATACAATTCAAACTTCCCGCCAAAACAAAATGGCTGAGGGCATTGAATATGACTCATAATTAAAATAATTGAACTTTGATGTGACCCACGCGACTAGCTCCACAGTTTAATTATGAATCATAATTAAAAACAAAATTCTGGAGGCCCTTGATTATGACGCGTAATTAAAACAAATGGACTGTGATAGGAATTTGATTATGACTCATAATTAAAATGTGACCCGCGACCTGCGTTCTATACCTGTCGTGCAAGTTAGTGTTACCACCCCTTATTAGAATACAATTCAAATTTCCCGCCATAACAAAATGGCCGAGGATTTTGATTATGACTCATAATTAAAATAATTGGGCTTTGATCTTCTCCACGCCTTCCCCACACGTTAAGACCCTAAAACAAGTTCCGAAAGCCTGTCTTATATGGTAGCGTGAGGGTTCCGCACAATTTCAAATTTCCCACCATGGTCGAGGACTTTGATTATGACTCTGTTACGTGAAATTTTGTACTTTGTCCACTAACTTACCGTAATAGAGAAGATAGCCTTAGGGCTGCCGGAAACCTCAGTCAAAGTAGAGAAATGGGATGGGTTCTACAGTGACGCAGGTGGTACCTAAAATCTTAAAAGAGAAGGGAGGGCGCCAGCTAGAAAGATTAGCAATGGTTACAAGATAGAATGTCCCAAAACACAAGTAATATATTATACGCCAATATCACATAAACGTAGTATATAGCTTTTAATAATATATATATATATATATATATATATATATATATATATATATATATATATAGATTTAAAATAAACTGTATTCGAAGGTGGGATAATTCTTCAAATAAATATTTAACGTTAACCCAAAGCTTACACACTAAATATTTGTGCCCTTAAATACACTATAGCAAGCCACTCAGAATTGTAGTCTCCAATTTATATAATAATATCAAATAAATGTAATTAAAAAAAGAACCAAATGAAAAGATATTAACATTTAAACAGCCAAAGTAGGTGTAATTTATGGATTCCTAATTATAGAGGCACATTAAAAATATTATAATATACATACAATCTTTTATGCAAAGCAGTCAATAGCACATTGCTATGAAAAATAGGCAATTTACAATTAAACAGTAATAACACTTACCAACCGCAACCGAATGGATTCAGTTGTACAGTTTTACTCTTTCTACAGTTTAAATACATGAAATATAAATCGGCATTGTAGCCATTGACCCCAACACACAATAAACAAATTAATGTACAAGTGAATAGTTAGTGAAGTACACAATTAACTGTTTATCAATTCAATCAACATATGTCTGTACAATCTTACACAATGCAACAATTAACGCATCAAGCTTAAGTAATACAAAAACAGGTATAATCGGTAACTTAGCTTCCAATATCAAGGTAGCCTGTCCTGAAGATCCAACGCAACGACCAAATGTTTACCAGTTATTCATCACCAGGTGTTGCACAATTTGCATCAGGCATCTTGCTAATATGAATGAAGTAAAACGCCCTTAATAGGCAAAATGTAGGCATACCCAAGTTATAAACAGAGTATGTACACGTATAAGTGAGGTTATGTACAACCTCTTTAATTAATAAATTTATTGATCTCTTTTTAGTTAATTATCGAACCCCAGATATGTTGATGGCTGTAGTATGCATTTCCTATTAATCCGACATAATCGTATGTACTAAACGGTTGCAGAATGTCAGTACATATTTAGAAAAATGATTTTAAAACCGATATAACTCGATGGGCTAAATAAGTCCAGAAACTTCATTTTTCTTTAGAAAAATACAAAATATCTGCTTCGCCCACAACCAAAACAGGAAGAGCGCGTGCAAGTCACTTATCACCAGGATGTTAATCCGCTGTGAACCAGGGTCTCCAAAACATAAGGTTGAATGGAACGTATGAGTGACCAACAATAATTTTAACAATTTAATACCGAAATTTATTTCCCTGAGAAAAGTAATATTTTCAAGAAACTACAGAGACGAAATTATAGAAATGCAGTTACTTTTAGAAAAATAGTACATTCAAGAAAATACTAGCAAAACAGTAATAATCCAGAGATTTTAACAGGTCGAAAAATTGACTAAATCGTACAGCGTAGCTAACGAATGTAACAACTCATAATTAAAATAATTGGACTTTGATCGGTCACATTCGACTATCACGGCAAATTAATTACGACTCGTAAACAAAATGGCCGACGAGTTTGAATATGACGTCATAATTAAAAACAAAATGGCGGAGGAATTTGATTATGACTCATAATTAAAATAATTGGACTTTAACTTGCACCGCTTTCACCCTACTTGGCTATCTCCATAATTTAATTATGATTCATAATTAAAAAGGAAATGACAGGGAACTTTGATTATGACGTCATAATTAAAAACGAAATGGTGGAGAACTTTGATTATTACGTCATAATTAAAAACAAAATGGCTGCGGAGTTTGATTATGACTTATAATTATAAGCAAAATAGCTGACGAATTTGATTATGACGCATAATTAAAATAATGGGACTTTGACATCCCCACTACTCCTACCCCCATCCCGTTACGTGGCTACAACTCGCCCCTCCCCCAGGGTCGCGTGACTACCCCCACCCGGCCCGTACGCGCCCGTTTACCTACACTCCAGGGGCGGAAATACCAAAAAGGCCCTTAATGCAGCCAAAAGGACCGTAATTAGGGGTGAAAATTCCATCAAGGGGTTGAAAATCGTTCCCGAAAGAAGCCGTCAAAATAGGGGTTGTAAATGGCCACGGCCCCGTGGGCGTGACTTCCCCCACTCCATTTTGTCCTCAAGTGACCTTCTACTTTTGTTTTTTTAAAAACACTATTGTATATTTTGTTTTGTTTTTGCAATTTAAATGATTTTTTTTATTTTCTTGTGACACTTAAAATACATTTAAATTGAGAAGGAGGTGTTGGATATTAATTGTGCCCATAGAGTTTTGTGTTACTTCTAGTAATGTTTAGTACTTAGTGTTATGGCGCCTCTAAAAATGTCCTTTACTGTTTTTAGATATTCTGTACTCTGTAGAAGTTGTTATGTAGAAAAAAAAGTGTTGTATGTGCCGATTAATACATTATTTAACGTTATTAATTCCCGAACCCTTTGTATCAAAAACTACCTCTTTTAAACATTACCTATTTAAGTTGGTTAAACGAATTTTTTTAAATTTAAATCGTAAATAATGCTTTAGGATATACTAAAAAGATAATTTCATTTTACCGCTAAATTTTGATTTGGAGTAATATATTTGAAACATAATTTGAATAGCTTAAATTATTAATAATTTGAACTCATGCATTATAAGCACATATTACTAGCGCCCATATTTTAATTTCCAATAAGGTTTGACATTAATTGTTTATTTATTATGATGTGAATAAACGTGAGTCACAGAATGATGCATAGTGCATATTAATTGACTCTAAAACATATATGCTTCGATCATTTACAACGTAAAACTTTATGATATTAAAACATCAATATCTTGAATACGTAATATAATCTTCATTTATCACAATCATTTTGTTATCGATTGCTCTATACAATTTGTAGGTCAATTAGGTATTACGAATCCATTTAGAAGATTTCTTATAAAATACGATTGAAATACAATTTCCTTTTGGTCTGTCTGTGGTTTTTCCCTAATAAATATCCTGTTTCCGTTGACATGTTTCCATTTCCCGAGCTACCTTAATTACTTCATAAAATACTTTTTCTTTGATTTATAGCTTTATTTGAAACCTTATTATTGCTTCATCAAGTAATAATATCCTATACATGGCATTCAATAACTTTTTTAAATTAAGGTTATTGCATTTAGTCGTTGTACGTATAACAAGAATGTACTGCTGTTAAATAAGTTCATAAAACTTTAAAATAAAAATAATTTCTATAATTGAACAATTTTCTACTGGAACTAAACTGCTTAATTTGAATAGACATAAAATGTCCATAAAGCTGTATCTTAATAAATCACGTGCGTTATTGTTATGGCTTGCCTAAAAGTCACCACAATTAAAATACGAGCTTTTTTAACGAATTTAATCACCAGTCCACTAAACTACCTACAACAAACACAATTAGGTTCATAAAACAGGTAGGTTGGACTTATATGTAGTAAGTTCCAAGCATGAGGCTTCTGAAACTTTTATTTTAGCTGTAAATTTGTAATAGGATATTTTACTGGTAATGAACATAATAACTTAACAACAGTATATTAACCACTGCTTTGAAAATTTAGTGTATACAAAGTGCCCATAATAAACATAGATATGTTAGCATATACTCTGTAACCAAACTGTTTGGGTACTTAGTCAATTATCATTTTCTTATTATTTCTTATATGTTTCATAACATTTCTTTTATTGCTTGTACAAGCTTTGCCTCTTGGATGGCCAGCAAAACGATGCATTTCAAACGTTGTACTCTTTTGAATCAATTGTTTGAGCCTTATTACAAATAAACAATATTCAATTATTCCGATAATACGAATTTACGTTTTCAAATTGGTTATTTTTCTACAGTCAACGCCTATAAATAAGTGATTAGCAAATGACTAGATTCTAATCACAACAATATATAAGAATGTGAGTAACTTTTGCAAACATTCTGTACAAATTGACAAATGATCCTACAGAATGTCTATTCTTGAAATTATGGGAATAGAATTGCTAAGGCAATGTGGGAGTGTCTCCCTGAAATGCGCGAAAAACGAATTCTTGAACAGTCCCTTCATGAAAAGGAGTGAAAACCCGGGCAATTCATGAGAGAAAGTAAAGTGAGTATAATAGTATTCTCCATTATCATTATTTTTGACATGGATGTTAATGATTTTATCTTGTAGCAACAAACAGAAGATGAAAATGCAGAAGAAATCACTAATTGATGTTAGCGCCTCACATACAACACCCTACAAGACAGTCAGCCTTATGTGCGGAAACGAAAGCTTGTACAGCTACCTTTGTTGATCTTTTAATAATTGTAGACCTGAACAGGCTAAGTTTGGGGGATATTGAATTACCACGAGATGCCTATGAACGGCTACCTTAAATTTTTTAGGGACATCATTCCAGTGTTTAGAATTCGTGTAGAAGAATGTGGATTGCGCCCTTTGGTACGGCAAGTGGAGATTAATACTGCATTATGAGGATGTGAATGAGCGAACTGACTATTCCTAGCAAAGATAGCCCGAGATGGTACCAAAGAATGTAATTTCAGCAATAACCATTGTAATACTGATAATACAAATCAAGAACGACCCTTCTATGCTCAAGGGACTGTATATCAGAAGTTAAGGACGGGCCGTTTATAAGCCTAATCGCTCTTTTATGAATACGATCAACGATCTCGAGAGCGTATTGGGGAGCACCAACTCAGAGGTGAGAATTATCTTCTATGAGGTCGAATTTGGGCCTCATACAGCAGACAGAGTTGTCGGGATGTAAAGTATTGCTTAGATTTGTACCTATTTTACGAGCAGCTGCTTTAGTAGCTGACAGAAGAGGGTCAACTCATGATAGATTTGAAGATAAAGTCATTCCCAACATGGTGATAGGGTCTCAAAACTTACGATCTGAGCCATTCATACTTACAACAGGAAATGATCGATCTTTTTTGGCGGAAACAAGGCAACACTGAGTTTCATTAGCATTAAACTTAACTAGATCACTATTTCACCATTCGAGGATACGTTGAATGTGTTTGTTGATTGAAATTGACATTTCAGCTTTAATGTCTTGATTTAAGATAGAAGGTGGATTACGATTATGAAGAGATTGCGATGAACTGCAATGAAGAGTGCTGTCTCCAGCAAAGCATTGGGTCGGGTTAGTCGTTGATGAAATTAGGTCATTTATGTATAGCAGAAGTTGTAGGCCCTAAACTGATCCCTGTGGCACGCCCGCGTAAGTGCTAACTTCTTTTCCTATTATTTAACCCAAAGTTGGCCAAATGCCGTTACGATATCTAAGCGACTACAACTGTTTCATCGGATTGTTCTAACGTATTGTTCCAAACTTGGGTCACATATGAAAGAAGATCACCTGTTAAATAACTCTACCTAAAATCATATTGGTGGTCACCAAAGAGTTTGTTAGTTTCACGTAAAGAGAGCAATTACTGATTGATGCCTTTTTCCATGATCTTAGACAAAATAGAAGTGATGGTAATTGCTGGGTACTTCGACATATCTGTCTTATCGCCTTTTTTGGGAATAGGCTGAACATTTGCTAACTTCCATGATGAAGGAATTTCCCCAAAAGATATAGAGATCGAATAGAGTTTAGATAGGACTGGCACTAGTTCGGAGGAACAACAAGATAATAGCTGGGATCTCGTCTGGGCCAATCGCCTTATTCTGATAAAGCCTACTGATAATCGATTCTAGGAGATATGAGCACATCTTTTCCATTGGGGCACGAGTTTGATGCAAATAAATCCACAAAAGGATTGGGTTTGTCTACAGAATGATCGGTCAAAAGAAGTCATGGAGTGAAATGAAAATGTACCAATGTTTTTATTGGTGGCTTTAGCTAAAGTCTAATATTTACAACTACCCAAAGGAATTGTAGCTAGTTCATTGCATTTTCGTTGTTTAAACAACTTTTTAGCTTTACTGATAATATTTTTACAAGCATTTCTAGCATCAACAAGTGCATGACTGGACCGTTTTATTAGATTTCCATTTAATATAAGATTTATTTTTCAAAGATATTGCATCAGCACAAACCT
This sequence comes from Vesta saturnalis, assembly GCA_036346205.1. Lineage (NCBI taxonomy): Eukaryota > Metazoa > Arthropoda > Insecta > Coleoptera > Lampyridae > Vesta > Vesta saturnalis. The sequence continues at coordinate 128,864 of JARFJB010000016.1, read as the reverse complement.
TATTGAACCAAGGATAGGAGCGATTTTGTTTTTGGGAAATGTATAACTCCATGCCCATGAGGATGACTTTAGATACTGAAAGAGCTATGTTCGAAGAAGAGGACGATTTAAAATGATATTCATGCCATGAAAAGGTTGCAAAGAAGTCCCGTAAATCACTCCATTTACCTGACTTAAAACACGGCAGGGTTCTATTAGTGTTGCGAAGAACAGAGGAATTAGGGACAGTAGAAGTTATTTTGGACAATGGTCAGATAGACCTAGAGGGTAAAGAACTGAAGTCTTTAAGCAACAGGATTTGATGTATGGGTTATCAGGGATTCTTGTGGGTTCAGAAATCACTTGGGTGATATCACATGAAATAGCAAATGTTTTTGCACTGTGCCCAGAAGGATTAGTAGTAGATGAAAATTGAATCCAATCAGAGAACAATAAAATCTCCCAGAATTGAGATATCGCAAGATGGAAACCGAGACAGAAGAAAGTCAACTGTTAAACTAATGTAATCGAAGTAGTCTTGTAAGTTACTGTCATTAGGAGATCTATACAATAGTTGAATTTCACAAATATATGAATGTTTAAACCAAATCAGGTTCATTTTTTTATTCTTCAAAGAAGAACCTTTCGCAAGCGAGATTGTCCTTGACATAGGCACATTGCCTCCTTTTTATCGAAAGTTAGAGTGAATATTGTTTTGGAGAAATTGGAAGTCGGGTGAATCGGAACTTTCAGGGTGGGGGGCTTGTGTTTCAGATAGAAACAAAATTTCAGGTTGTAGTTGTGAAAGATGGTGGTGAACTGTACTAACGTTAGACCTGATACCGCGGATGTTGCAATAGCGGATCAGAAAGTGCGTACATTCGATGACCGAAGTCGCTTGGCGACGTATTTCATTCTCTCCCCCAAGGGGGGGGGGGCTGTTCGAGCTTTCCGAACTCCTTCAGCCACAATCATGGATTCCTAGCATACATACATACATTACGTATATATGCATGGTGGGATTAAGGATGGGTGTGGTCAGGATAGGATCGGAAGGAACGGAGTTAGGGCTCTGAGGGGGCAAATACTACCCCAGAATTCTCCTAGGTAGCTGCACATGGTGTGCATATGCGCAGTGACCATGTCGCTACACGTGTATGAAGAAAATCCTCTGAAAGAACCTCATACAAGGTAGACAGTAACGGGAATCGAACCCATTACCTCCCGAATGCTAATCAGGTCGTGTCACCACTACGCTACTAGCTCGGCAGTAAGGGCGAGAAGGAAGACTAAGGATGAGAGTAAATTAAGGTTAAGGAAAAAGGTGATCGGCAGCCCTTACCGAGCTCAGAAAATTGGAGACCCAATATTAAGGATTCCAGGTAATAATTGTGGTATCTCTCCGGATAGCATGGGGTACACATGCCTCCCACCTGTCTGACCTGCCTGATGTGGTTGACTTAGTATTGTGATAATTCTTGTAATATCTGGAGGTATTACCCACTTTACGGTTTTTGGCCACTGGCAACTACTAAGAAATTACTCACTCAAATCATATTGGAAAGAGTCAATCTAGCATGAGCCGGTCCATTTCAGAAGTCTGTGCTGCATTAAATTTACCCCCAATATTTAATCATTGGGTACGATTTCCCAGAAATATAGAAGAGATGAGTAATCTAAGACATAAGTAAATACATACCCTAGATATGCAGTTTTTCCAAACCTAGCTTTTATGAAAACAAGATACATGTACATTTCTAATAAACATTTACAGCTTTATCAACAGTATGAATCTCCGGGATTTTTCGTTGCATAGATTGCACCCATATTGCTATTGTTGCACTAAATCTTGATGATGCAGAAAACCATGTCATCATGTGTAGAAATTATAGGAATGTATTCTATGTTTTTTCGTATTAGATTATTGAAAATTTAGGTAGGTATATTCGTTTATGAAGTTTGGGGAGCACTGTTTTAGTTGCACATTTTTGCTATATTTGGCGATGTTAGGGTTTATTGCGGATTGGCGTAAGATATAGTATTCAGTTTTGTGGGAATGGCATACATATTTATTTTGTCTTGTTTCTAAATAGATTGAAGTGTTTAAATTACTATTATGTTTATACGTGTTAGTGAGCTTATTACAGTAAAAGGAACTAAAGTAGGCAGTTTAATATGATAAGTAAATAATGGACAATATTATTTTTAGTAATCGTTAATTTATAATTTAGCTTGAGTTGAAATTACGTCATTGAAAATTGCCCCTTTTAGTTAAAATTACTTTACGAAAGCGTAGATTTGCAGATTTAGAACATAGGCGACCGATTACGGAGAATTCTGATCTAATAGAATAGTATAAGTAGACAGCTGTGGTTTTTATAATTCGTTAATTTAGGGTAGATTTTTCAAAGATTAGAGGCAACGAAAACGGATCATGTTACAATTTTTTTTTCGTAGTATCTTGAAGTGCAAGTTGTTGGAAGTGACGTATTTTTCTAGTTCGTGTTCCCAAAAACTTTCTCGTTTTTAACGCGCTTAGGGTTTGAAAGAATTGTATTTTTATGATTGGTCATGTTGCGTGATATGTAAGATGACGAAGCCTAATAGAGTCAAGAGAGATGAGGGATTAATTAGGTAGCGAGCATTGATGTGAGTAAGGTGTGCGCGAATACCCGTTGGGGCCGTACGTCGTTAACCTCTCTTATGTAGTGTGCATCTGAATAACGTGTTGAGAGTGCAGTTTATAGGGGTTGTTGCCCCGTTTCGCCAAGCGAATTTTATGCAGGTGTTTTCAGAACACACCTGATTGTAGCAATTTGGTTTTACCGGTGCACTAGAATCACCTAGGGGAAAATACTCGTAAACGGCTTTGTTAGTGACTTAGTAATCTTAAAGGTTTGGTTAAGTAGCGTAAATGTTAAGAGGTACCCATTAAACGCGCGTAGCGGCGAATATTTTGGTTATAAAGTGAATGCTCCAAGGAAGTTACTTAGAGCTATGTTGATGGCGATTGTATGCAACCTACAGCGAATCCAGTAAAATGTTTGGGTTAAAGGAGAGCAACTGGTGACGGCCGACCGAGGAAAGCGAGAAGAAGAGCCAGGTATCCTGAACCATTTCTTAGTTGTCTGAGAATATAAGGTAATTCTAATCAAGTGTTATTTTGAGTTAAAAATAAATATTTACGTTGTTGTTTTTAGTAAGAATTTTGAACTTTTCGTTTATAAAGAATAAAAAGCACGAGTCACCAGGTATTTTCTAAAAGTACATGTTTATGAGTGATAGACGTATTTACGAAAATTGACCAGTAAAATTTATACACGTATATTTGGCCTTGCCCTGGGACAACCCCAAGGTCAAATGACATCACAAAAAACAAAATGGCGGGACAAGTGTCCTATTACTACTTACATTTTAAACGTTTAATGTTCTATTTACATGATATTATTACTAAAGTACGAACTTAGCATAATCAATAAATATGAATTTGAATAACAATGTACAAAGCTCTTCAGATCAGAAGAAATTTGGGCTAAAGTTACTGAAATATTATTCTGTAATCTTGAATGTTTTTGTCATAATATATTCCATTTGATTTTCCAAGAGATGCACTTTTTGTTTTTGAAATTCTTTATCTGCACTAATTTTTTGTTTATAACTGAAGGTATCTTTTATGGTTCACAATTAAAATATTTAGACGAAAGGCTTTAGAATTTCGTTTCCTACAGTGACCTCCAAATTTTGCTTTAACTTTTTCTTCCACAACTGAAGACAAAGATTGGACGTAATCATGTTCGCCGTCAAATGTATAAACCACTGCAGAACTTTCTGTGTATTCGGTGCTAAGGTAAAATTTTATTCAGGTCAGAATTTTTATACAATTCACATGTAAACTCACCAAGTAATCATCATCCATAAAATATATCGATTCTTGCACATTGCTGTGAATTGCTTAAATTTTCGTTACAATTTCTATATAAACTCACCATGTAAGCGTCAATGTAATATATTGATTCTTGTACATTGCTGTCCCCTGTTGCAGCCACTGGTGAATGTAAAACAGTTTATCCTCTATTGTTTTCTTTGCTAGATCTGGATCTATATTTAAATATAATATCCAATCAACCATATGAGAATACTAGTATTCTTATATCGTTGCATCCGATGTAGCTTAATAATATTTTACATTCGCTTGTACCTTTGAAAAACTTATATTTTTCATATTTCTTGTTTACTTTCTTGTTGTTCCTACTTGCTACTGCATTCTACAATTACAAATGAAATGCAACAACTCAAGAAATGTTCAACTATCTTATTGCTTAAAGTTTACACATTGTTCCGGCTCCGAAATAACAGGTTCAAGCCTAAACTTATTTTTCAATGGTTATAATAGTAGTACTGTGATTTTGTTTCATTAGTTTAGAGCTATCCATTACAATTACAATAAATAGTTACGTTACATGAAATATGGAAAATTCTAACTTTTGCCACTATTGCCATTATTTAGAAGGACATCCAGGAACACTGTTTAATAGAACCCTCGAACGTTCCTTGGTATAAGATTGTGATAATTTTCCCGTGTACATTTCTTGGAGTTGAGATACAAATTTTATCATTTCTTTTTGTCTTGCATTCGTCGAATTTCCTTTGGGCTTTCGCTCCATTTCAAAATTTCTGATACAATAACACCCCCCCCCCCCCCTAACAAATTCGCGAAATGTATTATAGGTTAGACAATATTTCTTCGTGATTGGTCGTGAAAGTTGGCAACATGTGTAATGAAATTCGTATATTCGATTATGAACGTTCGACGCGAATAATCGCATTACTGTTGCTCCAGTTTAAATTAAACATTTAGTAATTGTGTGCTGTCAGTTAAATAAAAATAAGCACGTTTATATTGTGTATTTTGTTTGGATAACAAGAAACATAACGATAAATAACAATGCCTTTTAGCAGGGATGAAAAGTGTGAACTTGCGGAAGTAGAAGGGATGCACTTTTCCCCCACCATTTTTAATAGTAGAAGGTATGCACTTTTCCCCCACCACTTTTAATTGTATGACGTCACAATTAAAAGGGATGGGTATGCGCGTGTGGGCCACGCGACCTGCCCCTTCGCTCTCGTGGCCATACCCACACCCAGCTGATTGGTCCCGCGCGCGCATACTGCCCCTGGCTGTGCGTTCTGATTGGATGACCTTAGGGTAGGCCGCGCCCCTTGGTTTCTGATTGGTGGCGGTTATTTCTGTTTGGCGGCTATTTTTGTTTTGGTGGCCATTGGCTCTGGCCTAAGGCTCTTCATTCTGATTGGTTCGTTTTGTTTGTGGCGCCATCTTGTGGTGTATTTTTAAAACTAATTTAAGGTGTTGATGTCCAAACATCTCGGTAATAGAAACAAGATTTAAAATTCTAGTCTAAGGTGTTGATTAGACTTAAAAACAAAAAAAGTAACTGAATAATTTACTTTAATATGTAAGGTATGTTTAAAGAAAGAGAAAAATTAACAATAATTATCTTTAACATGTTAATAACAGCTTAGGGAACTACACAGGACAAATTCGTGGATTAATCACGTGCTTTAGATTTGGATGTTATTTAAATGAAAACATAAACATAGTTTTAATATTAATAGCCTCGCAGATAAAGGTAAAATCTAATATTGGCATACCAATGATTTTAAAACAATTCATAATATTGTATTATCTCCAAAAAAATCTCTAATGCGTTTTAGAAAAACACACTAATTAGGTAATTACATAAAAGGTAAATTGTCATTGAAATGCAATTATGATGTTTATATTCTTTGTTTGTCTTGTTTTTCTGTTCATTAAACTATGTATTGTACAAAAATCCCTGTAATTAGAATGAGTTTATAAAAACCAATGTACCATCTTAGTCAAATTCATAAACAGATTTATAATTACATCCCAATTTAAAACCGCCAAGTAAATAGAAATAAATTTAAGATGTTGATCTGAAACTAACTTCTATCAAAACATCTCGTTATAGTAACAAGATTTAAAATTCAAGTCTAAGATACTGATTTGAAATTAAACTATCACAAGGCCCTTAGATTTATAAGCAAAATGTAACTGAATTATTAATTTTAATATGTAAGATATGTTTAAATAAAATGTAATAATAATTATCTCTAACATGTTAATAACAGTTTAGGTCCCTACACAGGACCACTTCGTGGATTAATCACGTGGTTTAGATTTAGATCGTATTTAAACGAAAACATAAACATAGTTTTGATAAAGGTGAAATGTAATATTGGCCTTACCAATGCATAATATTGTATTATCTACAAAAAATCTAATGTGTTTTAGAAAAACGCAGTAATTAGGAAATTACATAAAAGAAGAATGGTCCTTGAAATACAATTATGATGTTTACGTTCTTTGAGCGGCTTGTTTTCCTGTTCATTCGGTCTATAAAAATCAGTGTTGCATCTTTATTAATTTCATTTACACTTCATACGTCGTGTTAAAAGCTGTGTTACAATGCTGAATTTATCAATTCCGCTACTTTCGAGAGTGGGTTGATGTCTGAAGATAAAAATTGTACAACTGTACTATCAAATCATTATGGTAAAACCATAACTGAAACTGCTATATTGCGTTTCCAGAGATTACGTGATGCTATGCAAAAATTCAGTCCGAATTAAGGACCCTAGTAAGTAATATTTCAGATTTCTTAAAATTTGTTGTTAATATTTGCTTATCATTCTAGATGCTTGCTAAAGTGTAATGTCGTGTTAGTGGTGGTTGCGGTGGTGGTGCACCATCGTTTAAAAACACTGGACGTTTATGTAGAATAATTTTTATAATTTCTAAACTGTATTGTTTGGTATACACGCAATCATATTTTAAAATGTTTACGTAATTATAAGATAGTAATCGAGATATTGTTTTAGGGACCATCAACTTCTTCAGCCGTCGATGATGCTTGCGCTCATATTTCTCTCACAGAAGACATCACTGTAAATACAAACAACACCTTTTTGAAGTAAAATAATTAAGTGTTTGTATATAAAACTGATACTTATATTTTACGCAGCTTAATTTACATCTTTAATTTCAGAGCACACACGTAGGAATAAGGCACCAGAAACCTTATATGGAGGAGTCACCAAAACACCCACTGAGAGTAATAAATACTTACGGTATTTACGGGTGAAAAGTATATACAAAAGTTTAATCCCACGTATGACTGGAGTCGGAAGTAGGATCCTGGAGTTCGTAAGTAGGGGTCCTAAGAATTATCCATACAAGGTGTTCTCGACAACTAAAAACGAGTGCACCTCAGTATGTAAAGCTAAGCGTATCACACTAAATTATAAAAATTTCCAAGTAGCACTAAAGTCCTGAGTGTTAAAGAACATCGAACCTGTGTATGCGCATACAGACCGTAAAATACAAACCATGCATACGATGTTGTTTCAAAGCCAGAGAGCAAGATTAACCAACTACAGTACAGTAAGCGTCGTAAAAAGGAGGATAGTTACGACACCCTTTCTTACGGTTACATGGCCCGTACATAGCTTTATTCTTTTAACGCACACGGTCTATTCTTACCCAGTTTCATTTCTAGTACCGTGTTTAAAAATCCTGTTCAGCAGCCACGTGACTATCCTTGAACCCACTTTCACTGCTTATGTATATTTTAGTCCAGTGACTTTAATTTTGAATATATTTGAACTACGCACGTATAATACACGAATTTTTACTAATTTAACTGTAAACGTATTTTATCACTATATGTAAAACTTCGCAATAGCGACACACGTTAAAAAAAGCATCTTTACGAGAAAAGAGTTTTTGGGCTATTGGAGCGGCGTTTAAGAAATACCGTAAGTATTCTTCGTCCGTCTTTCCTAGACGTATTAGTGGCCCAACTGACGAAAACGTCATAAACGTACCAGCGTACACAGAAATCCTCATGGAAATACTAGTGATATTTCAAATGATTTAGGCATCACCGAAACTAACGTCAAACGAATTTTAAAAGACCATAGGTTGATACCTACAAAACGTAATCCCCTGAAATATATACCTTGTGTTATTAATCTCGTTTAATAAAAAAATTTTATTTCAAATTCAACATGTCGTGCAGTTCTCCATCAGGCATTAACACCCCTTGATTTTGATAGAAGACTTGATTATTGCCATTGGTTGCTAAACATGGTAGCTCAAATTGCTAGACTATTATCAACTGTGCTATGGACAGATGAGGCTACTGTTAACAACGGTGGGCAAGTGAATTTGCATAACGTGCATTACTGGTCGTAAACCAATCCTCATTGAGTGAAAGAGGTGCAACATGATGGCAGGTGGAGCGTAAACTTGGGACGGTATATTGGGAGGAATGATCATTGGGCCATTTATATATAACGAAAAACCGACTAGTGAAATTTACCTGTATGTTTTGACCAACGAATTGCTAGCTCTTTTAGAAAATGTGCCTTTAGAAACACGCTAACACATGTTTTTTTCCGTGGCCAGCCAGGTATCCATATTAAGAGAAAAACTTATAGAAAAAGTAGAAAAAAGTTTCAATTTCTAAGTCACCTGACCTGACTTGTTCGGATTTTTATTTTTGGGGTAGGTTGAAAGGTATTGTGTATTTAACCAAACCAACTACCAGGGAGAATACAGGTAGATCGAATAAGGAACGCCATTCGCCGTATTCCAGAGACTGATGTTTTGTCTACGCGTGAGATATTGCAGCTATGTATTGAGCAAGGCGGGTGACAATGTGAATATTTGAGGCGTCATTAGTTCTTCAGTATTAGGACTGTTGCACATCATTCTTTTATAACATCGGCCCTTTTCAGGACCACATATAGTATAGAAAGGAACTTCCTAACGCTACACAATTATTCAAAAATAAATTTTATTATCCGCTCTAAATTAAACATATCCGCCCCGGTTGAGTTAAAAAGAAGTTATGACATTTTGTTTAAGTGAAGATTTACCGGCCCCTCCTCCCCTTATTTAACAAGATAGAAAATGTTTCTAAGCTTTCGTAGTTTTATAATAAAATTATTTTGGACATATCTTGATAATACCGATTTTCTAACTTGGTGTTCGTGTACGCCTCCTAACGGCCATCCCAGGAACTTGAAACTAATTTGCAGCAATTTCTTTCGACCACTTTTAGTATCAATATTTTATCCCGAAACTGTGCGTAGTTTCTTAAATATAGCCGACTTTCTTTATTAATGGACTACTCGGCAATCATCCAAAAACTACGGTTCGTATTACAGAGCCACCAGAACCTTGGCTAACCGATACATTAAAAAAAATTATAAAACTACGAGACAAATCATTTATCAAGTACAAAGATACTGAAAATATTAAGGACTTTACTTATTATAAAAAATTCCGCAATTTAACCACACTTGCAATTAAAGCTGAGAAGAAAGTCTTTGTTGATCAAGTTTTAGACAAAGGTCTTCTCTGAGGGAACTAAATATTTACAACTACTTTTAGTATACCTGCGCATTTACAAGATGTAAACCAAATGAATCATTACTTTGTAAATAACAATGAAATACATATAAATAATGATAAAGAAATTGTGCAATTGTACTTAAGGAATTATTTTCATTCTATAGAGGCTGAACAGTTTAAATTTAGTAGGGTAAATTATGATGTGATAGAACGCGTAGTAGCGGGCATTTTGTCTAATGCAGGAGGTATTAACGAAATAAACGTACTTGATGGTACGTTTGTGTTGTCCAACTATAATTCCTTACATAACTCATATTTGCAATTTTTGTTTAGAAAATAATGTTTATCCAAATTCATGGAAAACTGCGCTAGTGACTCCAATGCTTAAAAATTGCAATCCCTCAGTATAGAATGAGTTGAGACCTATTAGTATTATCCCAGTATTTTCTCAAATTTTAGAAAAGGTAATGGCAGAACAGGTTAAATATTATCTAAATACTTATAAAGTTATGCCAATTAAACAATCTGGGTTTAGAGCAGGTTATAGTTGCACATCATTACTGCAATTAATTACTGACGAAATTATTTCTGCGGTAAATAACAATAACCTACACTTGTTACTTATGCTTGACTACAATAAATCATTCGATAACATAAATCATGAAACACTCTTCGCAATTTTGAACTATACAAGATTCAGTAGATCAGCTTTATGAATAGGTTGCAAGTAGTGGTTTTTGACAATAAAAAATCAACACTTTTACGTTTCTCAACAGGTGTGCCGCAAGGATCAATATGGGCCCACTTTTGATGTTTATTTATACACTCAATTTTCATAAAGCATTAAGATACTGCAACTGTCATATGTTTGCAGATGATACCCAACTTTCCTACACGTTTACTGTGGATAATAAAGATAAAGTCAAGGAGTATGTAAGTCAAGACTTTAAAATCATAAGTATTATAAGCAAGCAACATTCGCTTGAAATTAATTCGAGCAAGTCGGTTGTAATGTGTTTTGGCAGAAAGAAATACATAGACATTGCCGCGAAACAGTTCAATATATGTATCGACAACATAACTCTATGATGCTCTGATGAAGCACGTAACTTAGGTCTGTATTTTGATGCCAATATGCAGCTTCGGCCCCAAGTTAAGAAATGCATACAAAAAGCTTACATGAACTTGAAAGCACTTTAAAGCAGCAAACATATTTTAAACACCAAAACACAAACAAACGTTCTGTCAATCTCATGTGCAGTCGCAATTTAATTATTGTGATGTAATTAATTTTACTGTCTTAATAAACAGGATGAGAATAAAACATAAAAGGTACAAATCGATGTTTGCGCTATATTTATGGAATTAGACGAGGTAAGCATGTTACTCATAAGCTTAAAGGTTGGGGTACTATACAACCTATGCACGATCCTTTTAATTAGATTAGGGTAATGAATATCCTGCTTTGTTTTAAGTACAATTACTTTAATTAGCAATCGAACAAAAAATTTTTTTCTTGTAATATGCAATGTAAGCTAATTAATGCTTCCTTTTCAGCTCTAATATTCTACAACTTCATAGGTGGAAGGCATGTATACCCCTTGCCGCCTGGTGCAATACCACCACCTTTACCATGGGCTCCTTAATATTTGTGTTTCAATTTTCTGAGTTCGGTAAGGGCTGCCGGTCACTTTCTCCTTTATTCCTTATGTACTCGCCAACACGCACTTGCCAAGCGTGGCGTTTTAACGCCTGAACCCTTAAAATGACCAGTTCTAAAACATACGCTATACCCCAGGTGAGTAGGACGAGACGCCCAGTACACTCTCACATCGATTCGTCGATCCGTCCCAAGGATTCTGGGGGGGACAAAAATTCGTCAAAATCAAGACTAATAAGAGCAAGATCTGCCAGGAATAAAATTCTGCCCACTTCGGATGCCCGAGAGAAAGTACCAACATCCGGATTCATTACTGCAACATACGTGGTATCAGGTCGAATCTTAATGCTGTTCACCAACACCTTGAACAAGTGCAACCGGACATTCTGTTTCTATCAGAAACACAAGTCTCCCTGGAAGCACTGATTCGCCTGACCTGGAATTTCCCAGATACAACATCCACTTTAACTTTCGCTTTAAAGGCGGAGTATGTGCGTATACCAAGGACAACGTAGGTTGTAAGATGATGTCCACTTTAGATAACAATAAATTTGACGCGATTTGGTTCAAACATTCTGGGCCCCAATTTGTCAAATTCTACTGTTGTTTGTATAGGTCTCCCAATGATAACTTCCAAGATCTTAGTCTGAAAATAGACTACCTCTTATCATAGTTTCCATCTTGCGATATTTTAATTTTGGCAGATTTTAATGTCCACAATTCCAATTGGCTTCATTTTTCATCTGCTACTAATCCCGCAGGTGATAGTGCAGAAGCATTTGCTGTATCCTGTGGTCTCACACAAATCATTTCCGAACCAACCAGAATCCCTGACAACCCTAACCATAATCCACAACTCCTGGACCCATTCCTTACAACTGACCCACTTGTCTATAAAACAAGAGTCCTTTCCGCATTTGGTCAATCAGACCACTGGCTAATCGAAATAGCTTCCTCTGTACCCAATCCCACTGTTACTCGAAAAACATAGAACTTTGTGGTGTTTTAAATCAACTAACTGGAGCGAACTGCCAGATTTTTTTGCAACCTTCCCCTGGCGTGAGTTTTGCTTTAAATGGTGCTACTCTTCAAACATTGCGCTTTCAATAACTGAAGTTATGCTGTTGGGTATGGAGTTATACATTCCAAAAAAACATAATCGTGTAGGTCATGCCCGTTCCCAACCCTGGTTTAATAGGGCTTGCACTGATGCATAATCGCAAAAGCATAAACTCTATACCAAATGGAAATCAAATAAATCTGTCGAAAATCACGCCAACTATATTGCCGCAAGGAATAGTTGCCACCACCACTAAGGCCAAAAAGATGTTGAAGAACGTAAATGGAGAGAATTAGTCTCATGTCCTTAGGGTGGTCGTAAATTTTCGTCATTAGCTAAAGCCATGAGTAAAAACTTTAGTTCATCTTCCTTTCCTCCCATGACGTCTCGCGACGGAGCTGTAATAGCTGATCCTGCTGAAAAATCTAACCTCTTTGTCGATTACTTTGCATCAAATTTATGTCTCAATGATTCTGGTAAAACTGTGCCGTCGCCCAAATCTACCCCATACGCTATTAAATCAATCCACTTTCGTGGAATCAATTATCAACAAACTTTACTCAAACAAGGCGACTGGTCCTGACAGTATTCCAGCTATCGTCCTTAAAAAATGTTACCCCGAGCTAGTACCTGTATTGTCCAAACTCTTTTCGATCTCCATGTCATCTGGAGAGTTTGCCTCATCGTGGAAGTTGGCAGCCTATTTCTAAAAAGGGCGACAAAACCGATCCCTCAAACTATCGACCAATAGCGATCACTTCCATTCTATCTAAAATCATGGACAAAGCCAACAACCACCAACTACTTTCGTTCCTAGAGTCCAATTAACTCTTAAACGATCACCAGTATAGGTTCAGACAGAGTCGTTCAACGGGTGATCTTCTTTCATATGGCACTCAACTTTGGAATAACACATTAGAGATGTCCGGTGAAACAGTCGTAGTAGCTTTAGATATTTCAAAAGCTTTTGACCAGGTTTGGCACAAGTGCCTACTTGCCAAGCTCACTTCGATCGGCTTATTCGATACGCTTATCAATTGGATATCCAGCTTTCTTGACAAAAGACGTATACGCGTTGTCGTCGATGGCTTCTTTTCGAAAGAAACTACTATTAACGCAGGAGTACCCCAAAGATCAGTGATAGCTCCCACACTTTTCCTGCTGTACATAAATGACCTCATTTTCTCAACAACTAACCCGATCCATTGCTTTGCAGATGACAACACTCTACATTGTAGTTCTTCTCAGTTTTCCCACAACAATAAGTTAACAGTGACGTAAAACGTGTCCTTGAATGGGGAAGGAATATTCTACTCACGTTCAACGCCGACAAAACGCCTTGTGTCCGCCAAGAAAGACCGATCATTTCCTGCTGTAAACATGAATGACTTAGAACTCAACTTTTCAAACTCTATTTCTATGTTAGGGATGTCCGTATCATCAAACTTTTCATGGGTTGACCACCTTTTGTCAGTCAGCAAAACAGCTGCCCGAAACTGGGCTTTCTATACAGATGTAAACAGTACTTCACATCGCAACAACTCCCATTGCCGTATAAGGCTCAAATTCGACCTCATCTGGAATACAATTCCCACCTCTGGGTCAGTGCTCCCCAATACGCCCTTGATATGGTAAACCGCATCAAAGAAAGAGCTATCAGGTTTATAAATGAGCTGTCTCTGACCTACAGCCTCTTGAGCATAGAAGAATAGTTTCCGTTCTTTCCTTGTTCTGTCGCTATTAGCATGGCAAGCGTGCATCCGAAATACACCCCGTAATACATTCGCTGCCTATCTTCGCTAAGAAACACTCGATTTTCCCATTCACCCCATAATTACGCACTCAAAATTCCATCGAGTCACACTAAACGGGCTCAATCTACATTTCTACACACGGCGACCAAATTGTGGAATGCTCTACCCAGTTCCTACTTTCCTCCATACTTTGACTTAAGTCAATTTAAGGTAGTCATTCATAAACATTTCTCGGCAGCCTAACAATATCCCACAACCGTCCCAGTGTTCCTCAGTGTTTTTTAGCACGTTAGGCAATCTTAGCTTCAGAATACTATATATATATATATATATATAATATATTATATATATATATATATATATATATATACATGCACATCTTAATCATACGAAACAGACACCCACACCTCCATATAAAATATTGAAGTTTCATGCGTGTAATTTTGGCAAGTAATAGAAGTAACTATGATCTTCATGAGCAGATGCAGAGGGGTAAAAATAATTAAGTGTTTATACATACAAATTTTTACTATGTTTTTAAATGTAACTAGCTTCTAAATGTGATTTGCACAATACACCTCTTTTATATATATTATATTACACAAGTTGTACTTTTGGACTCCAACAATGTTGCAACTTCTACAATGTGGCCTTGTGTTTATTTTTAGAACAGAAGATAAGACATAATGTTTTCATTTCTTAGTCACAGTCACTGGAGTTGTTTCAGACATTACATGTGTGGTGACAGTTAAATACTGATGATTTAGTGATAAGTATCAATTATGAATAGGTAAGTAAGAATATTTTATTTATTTATATATCAGCAGGTTGTGTAATAGCGGTTTGAATAGGAAATTGAAGTAAATTGATACATTAGCAAATTAAAACGAACCAAACACTTAAAAATTGCTTTTTCAGCAATTCTAAAATTTTTTAGACCCTTATCATGTCTTGAGCAAGCACGATTACCTAATATTCAATAGATTTTAATAAAACTTTATATCTTAAGTACAAAAACGTCTATTACTTTCAAAAACATCTATGCTTGCATGGAACCTTACTACTTATTCGATTATTGATCTTACATAATTTAACGGTATATTTTAATTTACTACTATTCTTAAATTACATTCAAAGTTTTTAGTAAATAGGAAATTTTAAATTTATAGGTTAGAGGTTCTATAATCGTATACTGTGGTTACCAATAATTTTTAGCATTATAAAAGTGTGTTAAAATAATTTTTGCAAATATATCGTTTGATATCAGTTGCAGCCATCATCTTGGCAAAAATTAAACTTTTGATCTTAATTAATTAAACAAATTTATAACATTTGAACACACAAAGAATAAAGCCTATTGTAACAATTAGGTACATGTACTCAACAGCCTATTACCAGTATTATGCTTTAGTAACGATAAATAGAAGTATCTTTAATATTAATGAGCTTAGTTCTGTTTGTCAGTTTGATTACCCTTAAAACAATGAACTGATTCACTGCTTAGTACTGTTATCGTCAAGATTAATAATTATCATTTCAAATGCATTTCTACAAGACAACTTTTTCTCTTGGAATTGATTTTACCATGATATGCACATGTTGCTAATCCTGCTCTAAATGTATAATAATGAGGGGATCAGATCAACTGTTTGTAAAATAGCCTTTTTGTTTAATCACTTTGCCCCTAAATTATTATGGTATCATATGAACAATAACATTTTTTGCTACACTGTCTAATAGATATTAAATATTCCATGTTATGATCTTTGGTTTTTCTATAAGACCTTTTCTGCTTAAATTGACATTGTTTCCATTTGAACTCTTTATTCCTTAATACTTTGTTAGAAAGTTAATGTGAAACTTTTATTATGCATTATTACTGTGCATACCTTCAATGCAAGATCAATGTATTCTTTTGATGTAAACAATTTAGGTCGTATAAGAACTTGCTATTGTACAAAATAGATAAGTATTAATTATATTTCTAATTACATTTGACCAAAGTTATCAACATTTAAACTTACCCAGTTTGCCCTGTTTTCTATAAGCCACTTTAAGGGATCACCTAAGTTGAATTTAGAAATTTCAATAATAAAGTGCATCTTTACAAGAACTTATCTGTAATGCAAAGTTAACTGCCCGAGTAACCTTAAAAAAATACATAATAAAAAAAAATAAAAAAATCAAAATTGTAAAAGATAAAAAATAATTTTGTGAAATTTGAAAATTAAAACATTAACTTAAGCCTACTATTAATATAACAGTTTAGAAAACGTATAAGCCAACTATAAAATACAATTTTAGTAAAGAATAACTAAATCATTAAACAATTAAATATTGTTAAACTGTCTTGAGGTTAACAAATCAGAACACCCGTCGAAGGCTAACAATGAAATTTGTCAACAACAAAAACAAATTTAACGAAATTCAATTAAATTATGATGTACGTGTAAAGTTGTAAAAACTTCTATTTAAAATTCATAGAAGCATTCACAAATCTAAACAGGACATCAATTGAAATAATCCAGTTAAATCCAGCTTTGTAAATAATTGCAAGTGTTATTAACAATGAAGAGGACAATGAAGAACATTTATGTAATTTATGATTTTAATTTTAATTTCAACTAGTTATGTTGAATCATAATGCTGTGGAAATTCAACATGTAATTGGTAAAGTATTTACTTCAAAGTCTAGGACAAACACAGCAAAAAACCTAGACATACCAAAAGTTAAAATTAAAAGTAAAATCAAGAGATATCATTATGTCTTTTTTTAATTATAAGATTCCAAAACCTAAATTGTAATTTATAGTTGGCTTATATGTTTTCCAAACTGTTATATTCATATCAGGCTTATGCTAATGTTTTAATTTTCAAATTTCACAAAATTGTTTTCAACATCTTTAACAATTTTTAATATTAGGTACGTATAAGCAATCATAATAAAAAACATCTTTCCAGCTTGTCTTGGCACGCAACCTTTACACATTACTAAATACGTTATTGACTGCATCCCTTATCAATACAAACATTTTCGGGTATCATCGGCGAAGTGGGATGTTGGTTGTCTACACGTATGCCTGGACATTACTTATGACGGTGGCTGTACCTACTACTGACGAAGATAACTGTAAGTGTTATCGTTTAGATTGATTGTATAACTTTAATATACAAATATACACCATAAAAAACCCAAAAGATAAGTATTTATTATGGATAATTGCTAGATTATGTTGATTCAATTGTTAGGGTATGTTTCAAATAAGGTACCTACACCTAAATGTAATATGACATACCTAAATAACGCATAAAAAGTCATGTGCTAGGCACAGAAGTTTTTTTAATAAACTTTATTTTTTATAGATCAAAACGTAGAGCACAACTGCTTGTTCAGTTAGCCCAACACGTACCAGTTGAGTGTGATGAGATACCTATTGAGGATCATCAACAACAACTAGGAAGTAAGAATCTCTTAGTATTGACAAAGTACCTACCATTCTTTGCATCTGTTTATTAATATTCCTATCATATACTTTCTCTCATTTAAAGAATTTAATGTGCACATTTGTTTCTTAAAAAATTAAGATATGGGTTACGAAAGCAGTCCTGCTCCATCACCAGGCTTTTCATTAGATTTTGATTCTGATGATTCACAACAGGAGTCATATTATTGCCCAAATTTCGACGACATAGAAAGCAGTTCTGAATCATGTGTTTTGCAAGTAGAAGTGAGTATACCTAAGCTTAACTCAATGTGTAGTAAATTTCTTACCAATACAAAAGTCAATATATAATCTGTTCACATTTTATTCTCGCGGCAGTAGGCCTTGTGAGGGCATTTTTGTTAGTAGTAAAGAAAAAATTTGATGCGTCATTTTGTTTTGAGGTTGTGATTGCCTTACTTTTCGATTATGTGTAGTACATGGTTGCATTTTATTGCATTCCCTATTCTCATGTAATTTTTTTACCAAATATGGTAAGAAAAGAAAAGTGAAATACGGCAACGTTAATCGAAATTGTAGGTTAATGTCGCATTTCCGTCATTATTATCAAAAACACAACTTACCAATTAAAAAAAAAGATACAAACCTACTGCCGCGAGAATAAAAAGTAAACAAAATATAATTTCTCTTTTGATAACGACTATAAATAGTTGAGATTTTGGTAAAATTTTTGAAAATCTGTTTTCATATACGTATTTTAACCGAAGTCAAAGAATTTCAATAATATATCAATATATTATTAAAACTGAAACTAGTATATAAATAACTAGTAAAATAGGGAGAATGAAGGGATGCAGTAACATCAAAGTTCTAAGGTTAAAGTTTTTGGAGCTAGATCTGACTTAAACATAATAATTATAGTAATACTTTATTTATTTTATTAATAACAATAAAATATTTTGTAGGAAGCAGAAAGCAAGAAAATCAAAATTATAAGTGATATAACGCTTAGAAAAGCCCACATAAGTTTTAATGTAGGTAAAATGGTTTACTTTTAAAGCTTTTGTCGTATTTTATTTTTTTTTCTTACCTTTTGGTTCACAACAAAAAAAAAGATTCAATAACCGTTTAAAGGCGTACAATGGTGAAACGAACTATAAATATCTATTTTTTAGGAATCAAAAATTAAAGAACCACTCCAATTGAACAATCCTTCTTATACAAGTATGACTAATACTTTAGATCCCAATTTCAGAGCAAGTTTTTAACAGTAAAAGTATTCACCTACATAATACATTTTTTTAGAGATTGGAAAGTAAAGGTCAACCCGTGTTGAATAATATACACGATATAAATTTTTCTAATAATTTGGTTCCTACCTTTAGTGTAAGCTAAGCGATTTTTAGTTGTATTCTTGTTTAATATACCTTTTTTAAATTGTTACAGCCATCCAGAAGCAGTGCAATCAAGCCTAAAAAGAAAAAAACGATGTGTAAATATTGCCAGTTAGAAGTAACAAATTTTGAACGCCATTTAGAAAGGAACCACACTGACGAAAAAGAAGTACTAGACTTCCTGTCATGTCCTAAAAAACATCGTGAAAGAGGAAACATTATTAATTTAATTCGAAACTCGGGACATTTCACGGAGTAATACAAAAAAGAAAGAATATCTTCCATGTTCTCGGTGTAAGGCTCTATTAACGAAGCAATATTTATCACGTCATAAAAAAACTTGCATTCTTAAAGACATAAATAACACAAACCATAAATAAAATCAATTATCAGCATCACAGACGTTAATCGCTTGCTCCTTGGACCAAAATAGTACTCTATCCAAGCTAAGAGTGAAGGAAGAGGTGTTTTCTAGGATGAAAGCCGACGAAATAGCTTTGGTAGCAAAAACGGATAGTTTAATTTTCTATTTTGGGGAAAATTATTTGAAAAAGCATAAAAGAGAGCAACTAATTTCCGTATGTTCAAATAAGATGCGAGAATTATCAAGATTTTTAACAGAATTTAGAAAAATAGTTAATAATTATTTGATACCGCTATTGAATGTGCCAAAAAGGTTGGGGGATATAACGTGAAAAAACAGACGTATCGAGCCCCGAGTTTGTCCGCTCATTTAGACACGTCTTTAAAACAAGTATGCTAATTTTCAAAAGAAGACAGATCTGTAACTTGCCCCAATAAAGAGGAGTCTTTGAAAGATGAAAAACGGTTTAAGGATCTGATTGATTCTCAATGGACAACAGAGATTTCTAGTCTAGCTTTTAAGGACTTATACGAAAAGCAATGGCAAAAACCATTAATTTTACCTCTAACACGGGATGTTTTAAAATTTAAACAATACGTCAGTGGCATAGCTAATAAAGCGATGGCAATTCTCAAAAGTAATCCCACCAATAAAAAAGAACTAAAGAATTTAATACAAGCTTCTCTTGTTTTTAACTATATTGTTTAACAGAAAAAGAATAGGAGATGTCCAGTACACAAAACTCAAAACATACACTGATAGTATAAAGACACTTAATCAAGAAGAATGTATAAATGCTTTGTCAGAATCAGAAAAGATTTTGACTAAACATTACAAAAGGGTAGTTACTGGGGGTAAAGGTAATAAGCGTGTAGCAATTCTCTTTCCACTGAATTTACAGACGTATATAGACTTTTTTTTAAAAATACGGTCTGAAGGTAACTTGGTTCCACAAAGCAATCCCTATTTATTTGGATGCCCAAATACCGACAAATTGACCAGGGCAGACATAGTTTTCCGAAAATATGCTGCGAAAGCTAATTTAGAGTTTCCTACTCATATGTCCTCAAACAAATTACGCAAACAAATTGCCACGGTAGTACAAATATTAAATTGAAGTAGGGTAGAAAGTGAACAATTTGCACAATTTATGGGTCATACTGAAAAGACCCATAATGAGTATTACAGGTAAGCTTATTTTGTTCTAATTGAACCGATTAACTGAAACTTAAAAACTAGATTGCCACAGGACGTCTACCGAACGGCCAAGATTTCAAAACTTTTACTACTTATGGATAAAGGAGTCTATACATATAAAGGAAAATCACTTAGCGAGATAGATATTGACCCTTCAAAAGAATTAGCAGAAGACGATTCAGACGGATCTGTTGATGGGAGACCAACCTCACTATGTGAAACACAAGGTAATTATTATGACTATGAACGTATTTAACCCTGAAAATATTTTTCGTAATATGAATTGTTGAAAATATCCTATTTATTTTAGTGTTAAACGAGCCTGGTGAAAACAAAAGGAATTAAAGACAGATGGTAGGACTCCATGGACTAGCCAACAGTCCCTCCTAGTAAAAAACCATTTCCAAAATCATATTCGTTTAAAAAAGCCTCCCAAGAAAAATGAGTGCATGGAATTTTTACGAAAAAATCAAAAGCTGTTTCAAAATAAAGATTGGGTATGGGTTAAAACCTTTGTCTACAATACGTACAGAAAATAATATTTCAAAATGGTTCAGTTCCTAATGATTTTTTTTTTATTTCTTTATGAATCATAGTTTTTTTATTGTTTATGTATAAGTAGATTGGCACATCAGAATTATTTTTTATTTATTGTTTTATTTGTTTGTATTAAAAATAAATTATGTTGATGTAACCTTGATTTATAAATAATAAAAAACTTCATTTTTGTACTAGTAGTTTTGTAATAGTAATTGCTTTAGCGAATTTATTGAGTGGTTTTGCAAATGTAATTCTACATGTAATTAAAACTAATCATCTATCAACGAAAGTGGTTAGCGTAGACGTTTATTAAACTCATAAGTTAACTAATCACTTTCCGTAATTAAATAATTAAGTTTACTATACGTTTATACGTGAAAAAGTATGGTATATATCAATAACATCAAAATTGTGTCTTCAAGGCTTGTAAAGACCCCGACTGAGGGCGGACGCATAATTTTAGTTAGCTAAGATAACTTTCCTTTTTTTTACAAATAATTACTTTATTACACTTATTTCCAATTTTCCCATTTAAATCGTCCAATTTTCATAATCAGTGAAAAATTACTTGCATAGCTGACAATAACATTTGTGGAAACCTATCAACCCTATCATAATTAAAGATTATATTTTGCTCTAATATATGCGGTTCCAACAGAATACTCACGCCTGATCAGAATTTACACATTTGATGTAGCATACCTCACTTCATGTTTTTTTGTCCTGGTTCTGTGCAACATGCTCTGAATCTGATGGGAGTAGAAGACGGGCACCCTCCCCACTCCTTTTTTTACGTCACAAGCCCCGCCCCCTTTCACTTTTTTATATGCCCACGTGGGAGACCGGATTTTCCACCCTTGTTTTTACTCGCTTACGTGTAGGACGTATTTTTTCACCCCTATTTTTGCACATCCACGTGTGAGACCGCATTTTCAACCCTAATTTTTACGCACCCTCGTGTGAGACCGTATCCTTTCTTTTCGAAGGCCCTTTTTAACACCTATTTTTACTCGCTTACGTATGGGACGTGTATTTTCACCCTATTTTTACACACCCACGTGTGAGACCGCATCCTTTCTTTCTTTTCAACCCTAATTATTTTTACTCGCTTACATGAAGGACCGTATTACCCTTATTTTTATGATTTCTTTTGGGGTTAAACCTTATGGCTGTATTAAGGACCTTTTGACAGCTAGGACTTTGTGGTTGCTAACGTGAGGACTGGGGTGGGGCTGGTCTTGGCTTAGAACTGTATTTAGGGCTGGAGCTTAGGGCTGGTCTAGGGATAAGTCTTAGTGTTTGGTCTTGGTGCTGGGGCTGGAGCTAGGGATAAGTCTTAGGGTTTAGTCTTGGGGCGGGACCTGTAGCTAGGTCTTAGGGTTATTTCTGATGGTATTAAGGTCCTTTTGGTTTGTAACCCTGGAGGCTGCAGACACATACGCATACAATAATTGCATAATTAATAAGATATTATTATTATCGGTCCTATTGTTTTAAAACGGTTATCTACTGGAGAAAACGTTTCTAATAAGGAGATGAGATAGCAGTTGTATTAGGATTAATCATACGTGAGAATTTGAATGACAGTAAAATTTAATTATAGAACACTTATTTTTATTGTAAATTGCATATTATCCTCAGTGAACTATAAAAATTACTGACATTCCTAATGAAACAAAACATTTTATTAAGTTAATTAATTACATTAACAGTTTGTGTTTTCTAAAACGCATATTAAAAACATAGTTTACCTGCATTGAAATAATATCCATCCGTCCGCTTAAGAATGTTGTACGCCTTAATATTTTTAAAGAAACTTAATGCTTGTGTTTTATAACTGTAATTAAAAATCTGTAAATAAATAAAGGGTTAACACCACACTTACCAGCTCTGTACTTAAAGAACGTTTTCTAGGCACTGATTTACGCGTGATGGTCACCGCTTTTGTGTTGCTTGTGTAATTAAACTTTCTAGATTGTGTAAAACCAGCTATTGGTTTCCCCATAGTGTAAAATATACAAATAACCTGATCATCTTTATCGCACTTACTGCAACATACATTTATTTACCTTTCTGTTAAAATAAAATCGGTTTGAAAAATATTCATATACGGATACACAAATTGTTTTATAAAACCATATTAAGAGTTGGAATGTTTTAAAATTCCATAACAATATGTAGTAAGAAATTACTGTTCATGTTTACTTTAGCTAATTACCGTGTAATTATATAACTTTGTTTAATTTAATAGTCTAAAGTTGATTACCAATATAATATAAATAATTTCTTTTTAAAAACACTAAATAATAAATTTTATATAACACCATTTTAAAAACACATGCCGAATTAAAAGAAAAACAATAGGGCGATCAACTATCTGAAAAGGTTAACTGTTAAAGTATACGATGAAGATCGTTTAAAAGCAAACCTTGTATTATTCTTATATACGAATGATATTTCAAAATACTAGTATAATTAACATGAAGGTTTATAAATCTACATCCAGAACAAGGAAACAGTTTTAAACACAAAGAATTTATCTGTAAGGGCAGACAATGCTATTACATAAGACGTTTTACAAAACGTGGTTATTCCACATTGAGAAAATTGTTAGTCATGAGAAACAAGCTGGTCTTGAAATTAGCCTTGAAGTTAGCTAGTCATAGATTTTGAAGTTTACCTTGAAGTTAGCCTTGCGAGCAACTTTTATAAAAAATGTACACTTGAGTTTAAGCTGACGTATATTGGATTACGTCTATTTTTATTATGCTAAGAAAAAATGTTATTAAAAAATATTTTCTATTAATTACCCTTTGTAGACTATATGCTTTATCTGTACACGAAATTTTATTTCACAACAGCATACTCACTCTACCTTGAGAAAATTGTTAACCTTGAGAAACAAGTAGGCTTGAAACTCAAAAAAACTCCCTGTTACCATTCTCGTCAATGTAGATAGAGGTCCAATGCTAGTCTGGTTTGTTTGCAGGATCCGTGTTTACGATAATCGCACACGGTCGAGGTGCGTGTCTGGGTAGCTGATTAGAAGCACATGCAAGTCGAAACACATTCTTCTTGTGGCTGGGGATCGATTTCAAGCATCTCAACACTTGTGCCGCATACATCTTTCTTCAATTTTATCTGCACTCTGTTTCGAGGCTGTAGTACGTTTTCTAATACATAAACAGAATCTTCAATACTGTGATACCTGTAGCAAAACACATTAGCTAGTTAGTTTCACCTCTATATTACTTTACTGCAAGCCTGATCGTATCATAAATAAATACATCTGTCAAAGAAAGCTAATTAAACATAACTCCACGGTCAGGGTATAGCAAGCAACGCTTCAATTATAGCTCTTAGTCAACACAATAGGGCCTACAACTACATACAATCGACTAGCACTGCTTTAGCACGAGGATCAAACGAAAAAACACGCATGCACGCACGCACGTACATTCAAATTCAAATTCAAATTCAAATTCCCCTACGTATGATTAATCCTAATACAACTGCTATCTCATCTCCTTATTAGAAACGTTTTCTCCAGTAGTATATGACCGTTTTAAAACAATAGGACCGATAATAATAATATCTTATTAATTATGCAATTATTGTATGCGTATGTGTCTGCTCAGCCTCCAGGGTTACAACCAAAAGGACCTTAATACCATCAGAAATAACCCTAAGACCTAGCTACAGGTCCCCAAGACTAAACCCTAAGACTTATCTAGCTCCAGCCCCAGCACCAAGACCAAACACTAAGACTTATCCTAGACCAGCCCTAAGCTCCAGCCCTAAATACAGTTCTAAGCCAAGACCAGCCCCACCCCAGTCCTCACGTTAGCAACCACAAAAAGTCCTAGCTGTCAAAGGTCCTTAATACAGCCATAGGTTTAACCCCAACAGAAATCATAAAAATAAGGGTAATACGGTCCTTCATGTAAGCAGTAAAAATAATTAGGGTTGAAAAGAAAAGAAAGGATGCGGTCTCACACGTGGGTGTGTAAAAATAGGTGAAAGTACGTCCTATACGTAAGCGAGTAAAATAGGTGTTAAAAGGGCCTTCGAAAAGAAAGGATACGGTCTCACACGAGGGTGCGTAAAAATTAGGGTTGAAAATGCGGTCTCACACGTGGATGTGCAAAAATAGGGGTGAAAAAATACGTCCTACACGTAAGCGAGTAAAAATAAGGGTGGAAAGTCCGGTCTCCCACGTAGGCATACAAAAACGTGAAAGGGGGCGGGGCTTGTGACGTAAAAAAAAGGAGTGGGGAGGGTGCCCGTCTTCTACTGATGGGTGACAAATGAAGTAACCTAAGAACATTTGTATTCATCAAAGTATCAAGCAGCTGAACAGTATATATAAAAAAACGTTCCCATAACTTTATTCCTTTAATAGCATTCTATCAACTATATTAGCAATAGCTTAAAACTTTATTGGTGACTTCTGTGCCGTGCTTTTGACCTGTTACGAAACACATTTCAAGTAATCATTAGACTTAAATAACATCTTTTGTAGCTATATATGTATGCAATTCATCAAAACTATAAACAATATAGACGCTACATGTTCAAACAATATGTTGGGCCCGGATAAATCTTAGGTCGACTATTTAACCTATACGATTCACATTTTTCAACATTTTTGTTCGGTATAGTTTAGTTTTTCTCAGTTTACAACGGTGTGAGATACACTAATTTGCGAATGTTACACTAACAGAACAATCAAAGTAAATCTGACAAATCATTTTTGACGATTTCGATGAAATAAACACTATTATAAGTCACGATAGTCCAAAAATTATTAAAAGTTATTATTAAAATAATATATAAGAATGGTTACCCTGATGCAAAACCACATTTTTTTTATAGCTGTAGGTATTTAAAGAAAAATTTTGCTCCCCAATAGCAATTATATTTTAGGACCACTAAATGAGAATAAATGATAAATGACATTGGTATATATAAAATATAGATAAGTCGTTTTATGCACCTCCGCTCAATGTTGTCACGTCTCTGAGGCTTGTTAGTGTAAGAAACATAGGGAGGCCTATTCTACTTGGCTGTGAACTGGTATGTATAAGTGTATTAACGAGAGGCGGCATCACGTGGAAAATCCTCACACTGTGTTGTATACCTGTACATGTGTATCTGGTGAAATGACCTCCGACAAAAATTTGCGCAGATAGTTCCTTGTAAGTCTTCAATACTTTTAAAGTAGTTATACACACAATTTCGAATTCACCTCCGATTTTTCCATTTCGCCTCCGTTTTTGGAAGCAGGTTCGATGAAATTTTATGTATTTTGGTGGTGTATAAGACATATTGCATATATATATATATATATATATATATATATATATATATATATATATATATATATATATATATATATATATATGAACAACAGGCATGTTTTTATTAGAAAATAATTGCAACTAAAACACCACCGTATTTATATAATAAAATAACTTTTAGACAAGACAAACAAAATACAACCATGTTCCACACAATATTAAAAAACAACTGAACGCGTTTCAATAGCTACGCTATCATCATCACGGTCGACTACGGCCAACTAAAGAAAATTTCTAATATATATATATATATATATATATATATATATATATCCATCAGCGAGTAACGCTTCGTTGCTTATCTGGTGAAAGTGAAAGTTATGAAAGTTTAATGAGTTCTGAGTAGCCTAAAGGTCCTTGATCGTCATTATTCATTAGAATTTGTTTGTTTTTGAAGATCTCTAAACTTTCATAACAATCAAGTTCGTGCTTATTACTAACATGTTTGATTAAGGATACCCTATCTACTACATGATTTTTAACAAACATATGTAGGGCTATGGCAGACTAGTCCTAACGTTTGTATTTTATATGAGCTAAATGTTCTTTAAAGCGAATTTTGATAGGTCGTTGGGTTTGCCTCACATATATTTGTTCACAATTTTTACAATTAATATTATAAATTCCCGACCTATCCTGCTGATCCACTTTATCTTTTGGATTGCCTAAAAGAGTTTGCAAACTATTATCTGAAGTAGTGACTGTTTTCAAATTAATTTTGGATTTTAGATATACCTTTTGTATAAGCAGGATATTTTGGTAACTTTACGTACTTTATTTCTATTTGTTCTCTAGCGTTATCTAATGTAGTTACGTTCTTAACTCTCATCCTATGTGTTTGTTTCCGAACTATATTCATAACCACTTCATCTGAAAATCCATTGTATGCAGCAATTTCTTTAATAGTGCGCAATTCTATATTATAATTTTGAACTGGAAGTTTAAGCAATTTATGAACCAAAAAGTTAAAAGCCGCGAGTTTATTCTGTCTACAGTGATTTGAGTCATCGTTATGAATCTGTTAGTGATAGTTTCCTTATGATAAATATCTATATCTAGTTTACTACCATTTCTTATTATCAGAGTATCAAGGAACGGGAGACTGTCACTTGCCTCTATCTCAAAGGTAAATTTGGCAAACTCGTAGCTTTTAAGTTTTTGATTCATAGATTGCTTAATTTTCCTCTTTCAGTTCAAAAATATAATAAAGAATTGCGCACTATTAAAGAAATTGCTGCATACAATGATTTTTCAGATGAAGTGGCTTTCCAGAGGTGGAGAAGGTTCAGTGGCGCAGGTCGCCATTTTTAGTGTTAAATTTTTGTACTTAACATACTACCTCCTTCGGTTGTTGTAATACTAATAAAATAAACATTTACTCACAATGCATATAACATTTTACAGTGTAACGTAATCGCCAATTTAACAAACAAATGACTACATGTAATAGAAACTACTACTCTCTACATGACTTATAAGGACATTATATTAATTTAATCATATAATGTGCAATAATAATTATAAAAAATAAAAATTATCCAATTCACCAGTTATGGGAAATATAGCCACATTGTGGTTGTTGAAAATCGAAATTTGCTAATCACTCGTAATCTATGGGGAGAACTGATAGTTTGGTTATTGAACGTATATAGGTGCCTGTTTGAGTTTTTATTTCAACCATTCGTACTTTACTATCACTACAAAGCACAATTTTTGTAATTCTTCCAAGTGTCCACTTTAACGGTGGTAAATGTAAATCCTTAATTAAAACGAGCATGCCTACTTTTACATTTTCACTTTCTTTATGTCATTTAGGTCGACTTTAAATTGTGTCAAATAATTGTGATGCCATTTTTTCAAAAATTTTGTTGAATTTGTGTACACACTCTCCAAAACTTTAATATTTTCTGTGGAATTGTGCTACAACCGGGTTCAGGAAAACTCCTATCAAAAAATGACTTGAAGACTAGTATTTAAGTCTGCAGAATCACTACTCATAGGTGTTAAATGTCTAGAGTTTAATATACCTTCTATTTGATAACATTATTGAATTATTCATAAGTAAGGATCATGTTACCTACCACCCTTTTTAAGTGCACCTTTGCTGAAGAATGTGCAGAGATAAACATAAATTGAATACCTTCCTCTGCAGCATAATTTTCAATTTTTTGAGCAAATTCTTTATTATGATTTTTGTATAATGTTTTGATTTTGTTACTGCCACCTTTAAATGTACTGCCATTATCACAATGGATTTTTGACGGCTTACCCCGACGTGAAATGAATATTTTAAGTTCTGACAAAAAAATGTCAGTAGTCATACTTGATAAGAGTTCCATGTGATTGACTTTGATAGAAAAATATACAAGTGTTATGCAGGAGTTTGTGGTTATTGACTTTCTGACTGTGGACTATTTTATTTGAAATGGACCACAGAAATCTACCCCTACAATATGAAATGGTCTACGAGGTTCAAGAAGCGGCCCCGCACATTAATCTACAACACGTAACACATTTATGAATGTTCTTTTTTATTTTCCTATTTCCATTTATAAGCTAGTATTTCAAATTTAAACTACTTAATATTTGTTATTTCCCGGTTCACCATAATTTTATGTGTTCCCTTATAATTATTAAGTTAGTTACGCTATTTTTGGGTAATATTATTGGATACTTTTGATCGTACGTAATGAGAGCTTGTTGCAGCTTACCACCTAGACGAACTATGCCTTCATTATCCAAAAAGGGATATAATAATTTTAAATTTGATTTAATTTCAACACCATCCTTTTACACTTTTAATTTCTTGACGAAAATGAAATTTTTGTTCTAGCAATATTATTTTTTCTAGTGCTTTATTTACTTTAAATGGTTTTAAATTTCCAAACAGCCTATTGTTTACATCTGTTGTATTTTGCTTGAATCGCATGATCCAAGCTACAACCCTTCGTAATTTTGTTATTGATGAATATTTTGTAAAAAGTCTATTATATTGCAATAAAATTTAGGTGCAAGTAATTTTTTGTTCTGGCAAAAGGCAAGTACTCAGATCCGTGCGACCACATTTAATTATTCGCAATTTCATTTGGGTTCATACCACGTTAATCCTTTGAATTTACATATGACCATGGCATATCTTTGTTCAGTACATATGGATTCAATTTAAATGAATTTGTTTTCATCCACACCAAAACAATTCTCGAGTCTAATTACAAATAGATTTTATTAATTCTGTCTTTCGACGTCAAATAAACCTTATTCACTAAAGTGGCCAATAATGAAGCACTGTATAGCTCTAACTTCGAAATTGTTAATGCTTTATTTAATAGAGCAATACTAGATTTTGAACACAGCAGTAGAAGACGGGCACCTTCTGCCATTTGGATTTTGTGGGGACACCTCTCCTTTCAGTTTTTTATACACCCACGTGGGGATCTTATTTTTTCACCCCTATGGTTTCTTTTCGGAGGGTGTTTTCAACCCTTGATTTTCCCCTGATTTGGTTATACTAAGAACCTTTTTTATGGTTTCTTTTCGGAGACCATTTTCAACCCTTGATTTTCACCCTAATTAGAGCCCTTTTGGTTGTGTTAAGAACTTTTTTGTCGGTTCACACCTATGGCTTCTTTTCGGCGGTCATGTTTAACCCCTTGATTGAATTTTCATCCTAATTTGGTTGTATTAAGAGCCTCTTTGGCAGTTTAGCCCCTGGAAGGTAGGCAAATGCGTGAGCATACAATGTTCTAATAATGGGCCCTAATGCTACCTTAGAGCAGCTATAAGAACTTGTGTTAGGTCTGCGCCCCGGGCCCCTTGGCTGAAAATAGTATTATAATAAGAGGTCCCTAATGCTAACGTGTAAGACAAGTGTAGGAACTACCATGTAGGCCTTCGACCTTGTGTTAGGGTCTGCGCCCCTGTCCTGACCCCTTGACGGGAAATTTGAAATAATGGGCCCTAGCCTTGTAAAACAGCTATAAGAACTTGTGTTAGGTTTACGCCCCGGCCCCCTTGTTGCGAAACTTGAATTCGTGTTTTCTTTGTGGCACCATCTAGTGGTATATTTTTAAACTAGCGAATGTTTTCTGTAAGAGGTGGCGCCGCCTAGTGGTATACTTCTAGGACGAATTAGGGTTTGTTTGTGGCGCCATCTAGTGGTGTATAGACTAATGAAAATATCTGTAATAGAAGTTGATCATACACACCTCTCTCTTTCTCTTTCTCGTTTACCCGCTTCTCTCTCTCTCTCTCTCTCTCTCTCTTTCAGCCCTTTCTCACATACAAACAAATCAATTGATTAATTAATTAAGCAGATGAATATCAAACAAATCATGTTCGATCAAATCAAATGAATCAATAAATCATGCCTTATAGTTTGCGGAACCAGCTTACAGTTCAAAAACTGATTTGGTTTAATTAATTACAGTTTGCTTGCTCAAAATCAGCCACAGTTCAAAATACCAAATTACTATAACGGAAATAAATGACAAAACGTTTTAACGGTTTATTATTACATGCGAATCAGCAACTACGAAGTTTAAAACCAACAAATGCGTACCGCATAATGCTATTAATTAATTTTAAAAAATAGCTTAACACACACCTTTATGTAATTAACGAAATAAACGGGTAGAGATCGGGTAGAATAAGAGCTGAGGCAGAGTTGGTTGATTTATGACAGCCTCCCCCTATAATAACATATTAAAATCATTATTGGCATTTTTGTGAACAATATCAAGTAAAACATATATTAAAAAATAATACGCATACCTTCAGATGTGTTTTTCTTTCAACTGTTCGAACAATAACGGCGTTGGGGAACTAAACTACATATTGAAATATTTTATACAGTTCACTAAACCGTTTTGTGTTTTTACTTATGGATAGTTGATATAAAACCCCATCATTAAGTAATTTAGATAATTAAGTAATTTAGAATGTAAATATACAAACCCAATTATCTATATCACCTTACTGCAACTCGTATTTACCTTTCCCTTTCGCAGACTACTTAGAGTGGCCTTATATGAATTTATATAAAACGATGTTTCGTTATTTACAACATACATTTTAAAATAACTTCACCTACATGATAAACTGTTTTTATGGAATGCAGCAATGAATTGGAAAGTAACAATCAGTCGTCAACATCGTGTTAATCAATGTGTTTTACAAATATTTTTAAAAAATCGTTACTGCAAAATACACATCACCATCAAGAATCTGGGATGCATTTTCTTCATCCGCTTCATCTTCAGCGATTACAGCTTATTAACTAGTAAAACATCTAATACCATTAGTTTACTTTACCATTAGTATTCCACAGATATGGGATTATTCTTAAAAATTAGCTAAGTTCCCCACGTTACCTTGAAATACTACATAGGCTTTCAATTCCTCTTCGCCCCTGAAGCTGTACCGCATACATCTTTCTTTATCCAACTCCGGATCAGTATCATGTTTTCTAATACCCACAAGGCAGCATCTTCAATATAGTGGCGTATACGCGGCAAAAATGGCTTGTGTTCTTCTTCTTTAAGCTAGATTTTGCCTCTATACAGCATACAAGCTTTATCTTAGCTGAATTACCTCTGTCACAAAAAGGGTTATAATTGAATTAAGTATACCGGCCTCTTTTAATATTTGTATTTTTACCGATAAGGGCCTGCCATGCTACCACATAAGACGGCTTTACATACAGGTTCTGTCTCGGATGAACTGTCGAAAAAGGGCTTTTAGATTTATAAACATGCCCCTAAGGAAGATATTAGAGTGTAGTTATGGAAACATTTTGAGCTATGACCGGCAGATCTTATAGGTAAAATTTTGCGACGCGAGACTTTCGGCGAAGGCTGTTTCAGAGATCCCACTCCAACCTTCCCCAAGCATAACCGAGATTGTAGGACTTTGTCCCTTGTCGAGGCCCCTATTGCGGAAAATTTCAATTTGTATTTGTATTTAAGTCTCTGCAGGTTATGGCTAGAAATATGAATCTGTATTACAATAAGGGGTACAATGCTAACTTGTAAGACAGATGTAGGGCTTAGAAACTTACCTTCAGGCCCTCGCCCCTCGACCAAAAATTTGAATTTGTTTGTGACGCCATCTATGAGAGGAAATCTGAACTTGTATTATAGTAATAAAGAGGCCTAATGCTAACTTATAAGACAGACATAGGGCTTCGCAACTTGCTTTCGGGTCTTAGCCCCTGTCTCTTGAATATGGATTTGTATTTAAGTGTTTACATTCTGATTACTTATTGCGAGAAATTTGAACTTGTATTCTAATAAGGGACCTATTGCTAGCTTATAAGACAAAGCATAGGAACCTGTGTTAGGGCCTGCGCCCTCCTATCGTGTTGGTTGTTGGGAGATTTTCTGTAATGAAGGTGACACCATCTAGTGGTATATTTTTTAAACTAGCGAATGTTTTCTGTGATAGAGGCGGCGCCACCTAGCGGTATATTTCTAGGACTAATTAGGATTATTTGTGGTGCCATATAGTGGTGTAAAGGCTAGTTGAAAGAAAAACACATCTGAAGGTATGCGTATTCTTTTTTAATATATATTTTACTTGATATTGTTCAAAAAAATGCCAATAATGATTTTAATGTGTTATTATAGGGGGAGGCTGTCATAAATCAACCAACTCTGCATCAGCTTTTATTCTACCCGATCTCTACCCGTTTATTTCGTTAATTACATAAAGGTGTGAGTGTTAAGCTATTTTTAAAATTAATTAATAGCATTATGCGGTACGTATTGGTTGGTTTTAAACTTCGTAGTTATTGATTCGCATGTAATAATAAACCGTTAAAACCTTTTGTCTTTTAATTCCGTTATAGCAATTTGGTATTTTGAACTGTGGCTGATTTTGAGCAAGCAAACTGTAATTAATTAAGCCAAATCAGTTATTGAACTGTAAGCTGGTTCCCGCAAACTATAAGGCATGATTCATTGATTTTGGTTGATTGATTCATTTGATTTGATCGAGCATGATTTGTTTAATAGTCATCTGCTTAATTAATTAATTAAGTGATTTGTTTGTGTGTGAGAAAGAGCCGAGAGAGAGAGAGAGAGAGAGAGAGAAGCGGGTAAACGAAAGAGAGAAAGAGGGAGGTGCGCATGATCAACTTCTATTACAGATATTTTTATTGGTCTATACACCACTACATGGCGCCACAAACAAACCCTAATTCGTTCTAGAAATATACCGCTAAGCGGCGCCACCTCTATTACAGAAAACATTCGCTAGTTTAAAAATATACCACTAGATGGTGCCACAAAGAAAACCCTGATTAGTCCTAGAAATATAACGTTAGGTGTGCCACCTTTATTACAGAAAAGACATTCATTAGTCCATACACAAGTAGGTAGCAACACGAATTCAAGTTTCGCAACAAGGGGGCCGGTGCGTAGACCTAACACATGTTCTTATAGCTGTCTTACAAGGCTAGGGTCCATTATTTCAAATTTCCCGCCAAGGGACCAGGACAGGGGCGCAGACCCTAACACAAGGTCGAAGGCCTACATGGTAGTTCCAACACTTGCCTTATACGTTAGCATTAGGGTCCCCTTATTTTAATACTATTTTCAGCCAAGGGGGCCGGGGCGCAGACCTAATACAAGTTCTTATAGTTGTCTTCTGAGGTAGCATTAGGGCCCCTTATTAGAGCATTGTATGCTCACGCATTTGCCTACCTTCCATGGGCTAAACTGCCAAAGAGGGTCTTAATACTACCAAAGTAGGGTGAAAATTCAATCAAGGGGTTAAAAATGACCACCGAAAAGAAGCCATAGGTGTGAACCGACAAAAAAGTTCTTAACACAACCAAAAGAGCTCTAATTAGAGTGAAAATCAAGGGTTGAAAATGGCCTCAGAAAAGAAACCATAAAAAAGTTCTTAGTACAACCAAATCAGGGTGAAAATCAAGAGTCGAAAATGCCCTCCGAAAAGAAACCATAGGGGTGAAAAAATACGATTCCCACGTGGGCGTATAAAAAAGTGAAAGGTGAGGTGTTCCCACAAAATCCAAGTGGCGGAAGGTGCCCGTCTTCTACTCACAGCAAATTAGAACTCACATTATTTTCTATAACGCTAAGGTATAAAACTGCCCCGTATGCATATGTGGAGGCATCACAAAATCCAATCAATTCTACAAATGACTTATTTTGTCTGTAAATATCTAGGAATGTTAATTGGATATATTTTATTTAAAGTATTTGGTAAGTCCTTCTGCATCTTATGCATGTCGTTAGATAAAACCTCGTCCCACGCTATTTTATATTTCATAGTTTTTGTATTATCATTTTTGCAGCCACAAATAATGGACCTACCAGCCCTAACGGATCATACAATTTGCACAAAAAATCTAAAATTTGTCTCTTCGTATTTATATTTTCAAATATTTGCTTAGGACCTGCTACTTTAAAAACAGCCATAACAGCCAATAAACCGGACATTATCACCAAAAACAAAAAGAAAAACACATGCTTACTTATGCTTACTTAGGCTGAAAAAAGACTTAAATACAAAGATCTGCAAATAGAAATCCAAAGATTATGGACCATGAAAACTGAAGTAATACCAATTATAATCGGCACCACGGGACATCTAAAACAACCTGCGAAGCTATCAAAGAATCCCCTGGAAAACATGGCCTTCTCACTCACCAAAAGGCAGTTGTGTTGAGTATTGCACACATAGTACGAAAAGTACTATGACTCCTATGCGACGTCTACCAACAAAAGGAGAAGCCTTAAGCTCACGGTGCTAACTCGGTGATTCCAAGATCAAAATGATCAGGACATAAATAGGAAAGCTATGAGACACAGCGAAAAAAAAATAATATCGTGTCTTGTTTGAATTATTCGCTGTAATTATGATTTGTCTTTGTAAGCGATACTTTAAAATAAATAATTAAATATACCTTTCCTTTACAGAAACCGTAGACAAAATGAATATGAATATATGGATATCCTTGATTTGAATGTGCAGCCATTTCAAAATTCTCAAAGAAACGACAATTACGATGTAAACGACCATAATTGTTAAAATTAATGAAGATGAAGCAGTAACCACGAAAATGTAACGATACACATAAATATTTGAGATTAAATTTAACTAAAATAATAAATTTGCATTTAAAAATACGAAACATTGCGCACTTAACATTTTTTGGTTAGATCTAATAAATTTAATATTTTTTATAACTTTTTAACTATCAAGTTGTGGACTTAAGTGATCCCAGGAATTTGCCCCTGAGCAATGACTGTCGAGTCGCGTGACACCCTGTACAACCTATTTTAATAGCGTTTGTAAGTAACAAATTCTTATTTAATCAATGATTTGTTTCCTCTGTATATATCTCGCCCATTCACAGAATTTACTAACCATTGTTTGAATAATTCCTTTAAAATATCCAGATAAGTAAAAAAACAAAGTAAAATAATATTTCGTAAAGAAATATTCATGTGAGAGATCATAAGGAGTAAAGATTAAGGATGGAAGTGGGAATAAATTCACATGAATAGTACGTAATATGTAAATATCCACTATTTGTGCAGTTTGAGGAAGGAAACACTGACCACTAATGACTTCTGAAGTACGATTATGAGCACTAAGCGCCCTTCTATGTTATATTTACATAAAGAACGTATTTTTATAAAAACCCTTGAATAATTTCTGTCAACAATTTTTTATGGGTAATATGAATAGTTATTACCGACACAGATTTGAAATACTGAATAGGGTGTGCACCATTCGATTTATCATATTTTATGTTGGTTTCACCTACGCAATCTGTCAGTATGTAATTCAGTGCCCAGCAATTACTCTGTGCCGAAATGACACATGTATCACACGATTGTGTTTGTACAAAATGTACAACTTGCGCCATTATATGCGTATCTGATGAAAGGTAGTTGAAGTTGATTATAATTAAATTTTGTTTCCCAATCAATTTAAATGCAGTCTTGTACAACGACGACATTGTTGCTCAAAATCACTCAACTATAAAATACATAATAAAATGTAATGTGTCATCGTTATTATATTCATATCTATTCAGTATTTTTAACGTGTACCGTAATTCGAAAAAAGCAGGGGTTTGTCCGAGCTTTTTAGGGTAGCATCAAAAGTTTTTTAAGGGCAGCAAGGTTATACTTTGTTACGCTAGTGAGGTATTGTCCAAAGAATTTGAATGAACTTTTATTATGCACTCGCTTTTGTGATTTACTTCTGATTTATTATTATCGAACAAAATTATTTAATAGTGTAGAATTGTTAAGTACAACACCTGGATCAGTTATCTGGTAAAGATATAACAAAAATTATAGGTAACAGTGTACTGACAATGATATTTAAGCTATAATTATCTCTATTTGTGATTTAGAATTTTTCAACGTAGGTAATTACTATGTCACGCAAATGTACAACCTTTTCAAGTATAATGCCCAATAAATAAAGCAAGTGCGCGTAAAATGAATTGTGCATAACTCTAGAGAATGGCTTTCTAACCTTACTGCCTTAGATTAAAGTGTACCTTGTTACAGATTTTCACAATTCCTTTTCTATATTGAGTGTTGCATATCGATTTTCCATGTTACCGTATTTTCTTGATGAGCAGAGTTCTATAAGGTAACTTGTATAATCGTTAGGCTTTTATATTCAATCGCTTGGTTCATTACACACTAACCTTTTCACAATCTTTCTTGGTTGCTGATTATAAACCAGACGTCTTGTTTGGTAGGTCTTATTCTTGAATAAACTGTGATTCTCAGTTTTATATTGTTCTCGTACTTTTTTTTACTTCTTAAACGCGAAGCACGTAAGTATTTTTTTTAAGTGTCCATATTTCGACGGTTGTGCACATCCTTAAATAAGGGATAATTGCACCTTATAAGAGTAATAAAGCACCTTTTTAAAGATAATTCCATCTAACCTTTTTCATGAATGTTTGTCCTAAGGTGATCGAACAGTATCAAGTTAGCCCTTAGGTTCTAAATGCACGTAGTAATACCAAAGTTTACAGAAAACATTACTATG
Organism: Vesta saturnalis; assembly: GCA_036346205.1. NCBI lineage: Eukaryota > Metazoa > Arthropoda > Insecta > Coleoptera > Lampyridae > Vesta > Vesta saturnalis. The sequence continues at coordinate 91,607 of JARFJB010000016.1, read as the reverse complement.
TAAACTTTGGTAACAGTAGAAGGGAGGCACTATCCCCCCACCTTTTTTGTGACGCCAGTTAACCATGGGAATTCCCAAGGCCGCGCACGTGGCTGACCTCGGGTTTGAGTTTGAGACTAGATTTCGGGCCTGGCATTGGAATTGTCCTTGAATATGGCCTTGGGCTAACCAAGGTCAGAACTAAAAATCTGTTCAGTGGGAAATTTAAAATTTGCAAATAAGGGGACCCTAATGCTAACTTGTAAGAGAGCTATAAGAACTTGTGGTATGGTCTGCGCCCTCTTGTCGTGGACCCCTTGACTGGAAATAGTATTCTAATAAGGGGGCCCTAATGCTAACTTGTAAGGCAGGTATATAAAGGAACCTGTGTTAGGGTCTGCGCCCTCTTGTCGTGGCCCCCTTGTTTGGAAATAGTATTCTAATAATGGGGCCCTAATGCTAACTTGTAAGACAGCTATAAGAACTTGTGTTAGGATCTGCACCCTCTTGTCGTGTCTCCCTTGACTGGCAATAGTATTCGAATAAGGGGGCCCTAATGCTAACTTGTAAGACAGGTATAGGAACTTGTGTTAAGGTCTGCGCCTTACTGCCGTGGCCCCCTTGTTGCGAAATTTGAATTTTTGTCGCCATGTAGCTGTGTATGGACTAATGAATATTTTCTGTAATAAAGGTAGCGCCACCTAGCGGTATATTTCTAGGGCTAATTAGGGTTTGTTTATGGCGCCATCTAGTGGTATAATTTTAAACTAGCGAATGTTTTCCGTAATAGAGGTTGATCGTGCACATCTCGTCTCTCTCGGCTCTTTCTCAAACAAACAAACAAATCAATCGATCAAATCAAATTAATCAAAATAAATTAAGCAGATCAACCTCAAGCAACTCATGCATGATCAAATCAAATCAATCAGATCAATCTCAATCAATCAATCTCACTAAAATCTTAACCATAACTTACAGCTTGCAAAAAAATTTGGTATAATTACAGCTTGCTTGCTAAGAATCAACCACAATTCAAAATACCGAAAGGATATAACGGAAATAAAAAGATAAAAGGATTTTAATGGTTTATTATATGCGAATCAGTAACTCTAAAGTTTAAAACCTACAAATACGTACTCGTATAATGGTATTAATAATTAAAAAAAATAGCGTAACAGTCACACCTTTATCTAATTAACTAATTAAACAAATGAACTGAAATAGAATCACAGTTGACGCTGTTGCTGAGTTGGTTTACGACGTCCTCCTATAAGGATAATAATACATTAAAATTTTAATAGTATTTTTATGAGCAATATCAAGTTATATGTATATATATATATATATATATATATTAAAAATAATATGCATACCTTCAGGTATGTTTTCATTCGGCTGTTCTAATAACAATAAATGTGTGTTATAGAACTGAATATTGTAGTATTTTATACAGCGTATATATAGTCTTATTAAACCGGCTTTCTGTGTTTTTACTTATGAATAGTTGATATAAATTGATTATCGGTTTCCTAGTCGTTAACATAAACTAATTTTGAGAATGTATATCCTAATTATACAAATCTAATTACCTCTCCCTTACACTTGTAATTCTCTATCTATGTTTTGCATTAACTGTAACTTGCGTGCTTATATGAAATTTTATTACAGCATGCTTTAAAATGATTTTTACCTTGAGGTCAGCCTTCAAAAGCTTTTTATATTGTGTATAGATGCAAGCTTCACCTTGATATTATAAAACCAACCTACAACTGTACTTATATTGTATATACACTCAAATTACATTTGAAAAATAAAACGGATAATAATTAAGAGCTCATTGGTGTTATCATAGTTATATACATTATTAAAATGTTATAACTGTTATGGCTATTATACTATTTAAACACGCACTAAGTTTAGTAGATGTCTTTAAAAGAAAACAATATGATCGTTTTTTATATTAAAAAGGGCAAATAAAGCGACTATCATTGTGAATTTTCGATGTTTACATTCTAGAAAAACAAATCTCGTTCTTGATATTAAAAGAAAGCACGATAAAAGTAAAATTAACCGGTGGTAGCAGATTTTCATCTGGTATTTAAGTCTGGATGGTCACAGATTACCCTTTAGTATCGTTTAGCATTTCGAGATGTAGGGTCAGTTTAAGGATCCGTTTTCGGCAATAGTAGCAGGACCATATATTTTATCGTGGATTTTCTAAAAAATATCGAAACTGTCTGCGATACAGCTTTTGGAAGAATTATCTGGTTTTACAGCGAGTGGCAACCGTTTTTCCAAGATCTCTCAGTGAAATTTTAGAAGGGTTTACCTGATATGGAGCAGTTTGACGGTGAAAAATCGGTCTTAATAATAATTGACGATTTAATGCGCGAAATTAATGGTTCGGTGGTTGATATTTTTACCAAGGGCTGTCATGCTAAGTGTGCTTTTCTTAACGCAAAACATATTTCATCAAGGACGTGGATAGCGAGATATCTCTCTCAACGCTCATTACATTACATAATCTTGTTTAAGAACCTACGTGACAGCTCTCATATACAGCACTTAGCACGACAGATTTCACCTGACAATCCAAAATCTTTAGAGACTTCGTACCGGGATGCCACTTCAAACCCGCACGGGTAATTACTGTTCGATTTAAAACAGAATACACCGGATGTGCTACGCCATGGAACAAACATATTCGGCCCTCTTGGGCGCATTTCTACCACTCCTGTTAGGACCGTTACTTGGTGGAATTCTGGGTAATTTGTTTCAATAAATGTGGACCACAATCTGAAGATTATAATCCTACCTCTAGATTTTATACAGCGCTTGCAGGCGCCAGATGCCACACAAAACAACATTTTAACGCAGCTGGGGAACGATATGGATAAAGTTTTAAAATTCGAAATAACCGACCATGACAAATGGCAGCAGTACAATAAGTTCTTCAAAGACACTTGCCAATCAGTTACGTCAACCCGTTAGTATAACAATCAGCGGTGATGGTGATATCAGGGATTTACCGAAACGCAAAGGTCTGGCAGACGACGAAATAGTATCAATGCTTCCGGCTTCATATAGGAAGAAAGGCGAGGCTTTTTTGCGTATACTGATTATGGACGGTGATGTATTTTGGGATAAATGGGGTACTGTCACAATAAAAGGTGAGATCATCCCTCATTCCAACATTATCAATCTGGTTCACGAAAGGTTAAGACAACGACAAACTACAAACCCGCACGGTTGGCGACAGTTTGTGACGTACATTAAACAAATAAATATACCAGGAGAGTTTATCGGAAATACGCGAAGACGTGATGCTGCTGTATCACCTAACATTGAACGGACCCTCACAACTATAGGTGAGAATTACGATGCTGATAGTGAATCGAGGGAACACCGAAAAGAACCTCTCGAGGAAGAAGAATTTCACTAGATTGGGATACGCGGCGGACTTAACATGGATGCGGGATGCTGTATACTATGATCCCTCGCATCCGGCAGGGTTTTCGAGTATAACACCTTTAACTAATGCTGTAAAGGCTAAATATGGTGAGGTGAAAAATTGGCTGCAGGCTCAGGAAGCTTATACGGTTCACAAACCAGTCAGAAAAAAGTTTCCTGGCAATAAATATATTGTGGCCGACATTTGCGAGCTGTGGCAAGCGGATCTTTGCGATATGCGAACTTTAAATAAACACAATAGTGGCTACAATTACATACTAGCGGTTATTGATGTGTTTAGAAAGAGGGCTTGGGCGAGAGCTCTTAAAACGAAGACAGCCGCATCTGTAATTGAAGCATTCACCGATATTTTTAAGGAAAGTGATAATACACTGGCAAATCTACAGACGGAGAAAGACAAAGAATTTGTGGCGGTCAGCGTGCAAAACTTTTTCAAGAAACAAAATATCAATTTCTATGTAACAAATAACCCTGATATAAAAGCATTTAATTTAATAAAACATTGAAAACAAAGATGTGGCGTTGTTTCACCTACAAAAATTCCTACAGGTATATTGATGTAGTCCAAAAACTTGTGACTGCTTACAACAATAGCCCTCATTCAAGTATAAAGATAGCCCCTGCGGCTGTAAACGATGAAAACATTTTGGAAGTGTAGAATAACCTGTACGCGAAAGGTTTAGGCACAGCACGTCATCCTAAATATAAAGTCGGTGAACATGTTAGAATCGCCACCGAGCTAGTAGAGTAGTAGTGACACAACCTGCTTAGCACTTGGTAGGTAACGTGTTCGATTCTCGTTAGCGTCTACCTTGTATGAGGTTTTTTCAGGGAGGTTCCCTCATACACATGTAGTAGCATGGTCACTTCGTATATGCACACCATGTTTGGCTACTTAGGCGAACGTTGGGGTAGTATTGTTCTCCTCAGAACCCTAACTCCGTTCCTTCCGATCCTATCCTGACCACACCCATCCTTAATCCCACCAAGCATATATACGTAATGTAGTATGTAAGCTGGGAATGTATGATTGTGGCTGAAGGAGCTTGGAAAGCTCAAGCAGCCCGCCTTTTCTCCCTTAGGGAGGGAATTAACTACGTGGCCTTTTCCTTTTTTCTTTTTGTTAGAATCGCCAGAACTAAGTAGCTCTTTAAGAAGGGATATGAAACGAATTGGAGTGAGGAAGTTTTTACAATTAGTGCAGTGATGAAAGGAAGACTGCCGGTTTACCGAATAATCGATCTTAATAACGACCCTGCTGTGGACACCTTTTACGAGGAGGAATTGCAAGTTGTTGAGGTTAATAGAGACACCCTATTCAAAGACGATAAGATTTTAGCAGAGAAGGTTCGCGGATGATATAAACAATACCTGCTCAAGTGGCGTGGATACAGTTACTAATTTATGGGAAAATGGAGTTCTAACTTACCTTATTAAGTAATAGTTCTATGACGTATTTTCCCGACAATATGACGTCAAGTTTTGTTACTGCCAAAACGAATAAGATTAACGGGGTCATGGGTTGTAGGCATATCGTAAATTCAGTGCCCTTGTTCTTTTGTGGTTGTGAGAGCGACAGACAATTTAATTTATTGTAGAATTGATCCACCTGTAGGAGAAGAGGGTGTGTTAGAGACGATATTAAAAAAGGCTGCATCACATTTTCAACACGACAACGAGAAAATCATTTATATTGAGGATGGGTAGTATGTGTTACGTTTCGCCTCGGGAAATTATGCCAACGTAGAAGAAATTGCCAACGAGCTAAATAACCATGGGCTAATAAGTAAATTGTTAACAATCGAATACCATAATCTAACAAATCGCGTCACTACGAAATTGAAGATCTCTCTATCGCTATTCGGATTCTCACAACGTTTAGCCTTACAGTTGGGTTATCGACCAATACCACCGTACCCCGCTAGTATATGGATATGATTACCAACGCTGATGTTTGTTTATTGCGACATCGTTGAACCGCAAATTGTGTGTGATGTTTTATCTCCGCTTATGCGTATAATAAATATTACTTCAGAAAACTACGCTTACGGAGGTCATAAAGATGTGATTTTTTCGCCTGCACACTACATATCAGTGATGATACGGGAATTTTAAAACATCGATATTAATATAAAAACAGACACGGCTGCAGCAATGCCATTCAAGTTTGGATCGTCGTGTCTGAAGCTACACTTTAAGAAAGTGCAATAATGGTTTGTCCTTAATAACAATATCATATGAATCAGGGCGGTAACGGTATCCGCTCCATCTACAGAGGCGCACCATGTCAGCGTGTACATGGTATAAGGAGCTGGTTAGGTGGTATATTTAGAAGTATAATACCGTTATTTAAGTCTGGTGTAAAGGCTATCGGGAAAGAAGCTCTTAGAACGGGTGCCAATATTTTTGGTAACGTCATAGAAAATTGACCTATTAAGGTATCGTTTCAAGAAAGATTTCACAAGGCAGGTATAAATCTTAAGCGTAAAGCCGATGAGAAAATCGATAAAATGATTGAGGGTTCGGGCTATAAATGAGTACGTCTGCCTGATAATCACCAGTCTTTACCGAGAGAGCAAAATTCCCACCTTTGGTGAATGTCCTCTGAAAAAACTTAATTAGAATATTGAACAGTGACCATACAGGAAACTAATATTGTAAGTGCTTCAGAAGAATTTGACTGAAAGGTTGAAACACGGTTAGCTCGGTTATAAATAAACTCATGAAAAAATTCAACAAAAAAGACAGAAAAAATGAAATGAAGACATGGGAATTGACAAACGCCGATAACATGTGCAAATATTTACTGTTCTTGAGAACATGAGTTATGTGCATTCTAGGGAATAAATCTAATATCTTATAAAAGATATCAAAGGACGCGTTTGTAATTGAGGAGTAGCTATACGGATGGATCTTATTGCTGACTCTATGCCATTAAATGAATTTAAATTAATTCTTAGACACCTTCACTTCACAAACAATTTATAAATTGACACAAACAATTCTGACAAGTAAACAAACTTGCTCCCCTTTATAGCAAACTCTAAGGAAACTTTTTATCTTTGACTGAACTAGAAGAGTACCATCAACCGACGAATCTGTTATTTAATAACTTTTTGCATTATTTCGCTACTAGAAGATCTAAACAAATATGGACAACGGGAATTTTGAGATAAAAAAGTTTAACAGGGTCAAAAACATCTGGAAACCGAGAAAGATTTGAAGAAGCGTGGTAGAGGTAAGTATGTACTTTCAACAGCATGTAGTGCTGTCACTATTACCCAAGAGATAGAGATAATACAATACCTGTGGAATTAAATTATGCTGGTTTAGATCCACAGAAGCTTATAAAACGTTGGTGAAAATCGACCAAAACGAATATCATGGTTGGGAGATCATTTTGTGTGCAGTTTTATAATAAAAGTGTGGGTGGCGGGGATTTATTAGGTCAAATGCTAGCTCTATCAACCCCAAAGGCCAGATAAGAAAGAATCTTATTTTAATTCTTGTAAGTAGAATGAGCCCTCTTGAGGATAATTGGGCAATGTCATGAGCCACACCCACTCCCATCACGTGGTCACGTCCCTTTTTTGCTTCTTGTTCGGCGCCTTTTTCAACCCCTTGATGACATATTTAGGGTCCTCGTCCCCTAATTAAGGCCTTTTTGGCAGTATTAAGAGTCTTTTTGACAGTCCAGCCTCAGGAGGGTAGGCAACCGCAGACGCATGCGCACGTGTACAGCGTTTTGATTCGAGGGCTGTACGGCAGGCCACGCCCCCTAGGTTATAGACTCCGCATAGATACGCCCACTGGTTTGGATTGGTGACTACGCCCACTTCCAGCTGATTAGTCCTGCGCGCGTATACAACCAGAGGCTAAGCGCTATGATTGGAAGGCCCAAGGGCAGGCAACGCTCCCTGATTTCTGATTGATGGCGGTCATTTTTGTTTTGGCGGCAATGATTGGAGCCCATTCTGATTGGTTCGTCTTGTTGTTTGCTTGTGGCGCCATCGAGTGGTTTGTTTTTAAAACTAATGAATGTTTTCTGTAATAGAGGTTGATTGTGGCTCCACCTAGTGGTATATTTTTAAGAGTAGATGTAGGTTCCTGTAATTGTTATGGCGGGAAAACCTGAAATTTGAAATAGTATTCTAAAAATGGGGCCCCGATCCCACCTCGTAAGACAGCTATAAGGATCGGGAATTTACTCCAGTGTCTTCGCCCCTGTTCGGGTCCCCTGTTTACTATGGCGGGACAAGTGGAAACTTGAAATAGTATGCTAATAATGGAAGCCCGATTCCATCTCGTAATACAGCTATGGGGTCCAGAACTTGTTCTCGGGTCTTTGGCACTCTTGTCGGGCCCATTTGTTTATTAAGGTAGGAAAACTAGAAATTTGAAATAGTATTCTAATAATGAGGCCCGTACACTATCTCATAAGAGAACTATAGGGCTCCAATCCTAGTTCTCGGGTCTTTGTCCCTTGCCCGGCCCACTGATTATTTGTGATGCCATCTAGTGGTGAATTTATAAAAGTAATGAATGTTTTCTGTAATAAAGGTTGATCGTGGCTTCATCTAGTAGTGTATTTTAAAAATAGATTTAACTGTTATGGTGCGGAGTTTGAAATAGTATTCTAATAATGGGGCCCGCCTACTATTTCATAAGGCACCGTTAGTACTCCTAAACTTGTCACAGTCTTAGTCCGACTGCATTGCACCCCATTCCGCAATTGATATATCAGAAATAAAAAAATAAAAGGTTTTAGTAGTTTATTATGTGCAAGTCAATAACCCTAAAGCTGAAATCTACAAATGAGTGCCACGTAATATTGATTTTAAATAGCGTAACACACATGCCTTTATCCAATTAACTAAATAAGCGGTCTGAGATCGAGTCTATAGAATAACAGCTGACGCTATTGTAGAGTAGGTTTATGACGTCAATCTATAAGGACAGTAATACATTACAATTTTTAACAGCATTTTTTTTAAACAATTCCACTACTACTATTTAAAATAAGCAAACAATGAGTATACATTAGGAACCTATTAAGATTCCCGAAAAGATATATCAAAATTTGCATCCGTTAAGATTAATGCGTAGTTTAATCACATGCTCAATTTAGAGGATATTTAAAAGAAAACAAAAGCACCGGTTTGATATTAAAAGATAAGCAAGATAAGTAAAATATACTGATGATTTTAAATACAATATTATCGTTCAAAAAGATCTCTATAAAAGGCGAAATTATACCGTTGTCAAATATTATGGATCTAGTACATCATAGCTAAGACCACGAAAAAAGTCTAGTCGGTAAGGTTGGCAAAAATTCGCATCGGATATTAACGTATTTGCATGGTTATATAAGGTGAACGTACATTTTACTATGAAGTAGGGATTCTCCAGTTATGTAATTAAAAAATACCCCTTCACTTTTAAGGAGATTACAGATGTTTTTTCGTTAAAAAATCTTAATTAGATAGAGGTTATAAAAACAGGTGTAAGACGTTGAACATACCATTTATCCATGTTGATTATGCAATCAGACATATACGCAAATCTGAGGTTGTTCAAAAAGACGCAATGCTGGCTGACATTAATTTTGGCCTTCCACAACTCACGAAATCTAATTTTTATTTATAGAAGTAATACTAATAATAACCGTTAACATTTATGGATTTTGATTTGAATACTTTTAAAGGAATGCGTATTATCTGCACAATGATATCACCTTAATCCTTAAACAATATACATGTAATTAACCACATTTTAATAAAGAAGTGTTTAAAATTTCCTTTTAACTGCATAAGGAAATCTAATTTTTCGGTATAGTATAGAATTAAATGTATTTTTATCGAAACAATTTAAGGTTTTTGATGATTGAATCCAAATACTGATAAGAGTATGCTAAAGCGTATAAAATGTGGATGATCAGATTACTTTATCTGACCATTTTAAGCTTAGTAAGACGGATACCATTTTTAAATTTATTATAAGCTTTGGTTTTGAGAACTATACGATTAGCAAAATCCTTTGCTGAGTTTGCTTTAGCTTTCAATGTCTACATCTTATTTCAATATCTCCTAGATACAAAAATTTGAGGAAAGTTTAAGAGGTTGATTTGAAAACAACTTCTACCAACTTCTACATTAGAAATAAGATTTAAAATACTTCGAATTCTCTTTTCTAATTTACTGTTTTAATTCTATAATAAAGTATATTACATATTTATCGATAAATTCATTATTTTTTAACTTGTAAGTGCATAATATCCATTATCAGTGCATAATATCCATTATCGATTTTATAATTTTCAACTGCAACAGCAAAACATTTCTATATGTTTCGTATGACGTCAGCATAAACATTTATATAGATATCACGTTTTTTACATTTTATATCTAAAGCCGAGGTTAGCGAAGTGGTAAACGAACAAGTTTACCACACCAACTTTCTCGAGTTCAAATCTCGTAGCGAGCAAACATTTTTTTCAAGCTTTAAACTTCAACCGGAAGTAGGCGCCGTTTTCACCAGCAGAATTAGCTCTTCAGCAACGATCAAGGCTTCTTCAACAACGGGACCGGAAGTAACTCTTCAGCGGCGGTGAAGAACCCACCACCTTCCCAATGCCTGCCCTGACGCATGCGTATTCATACATCCCAATATGGCCGCCACATCTCTCATCGGCCAACAGATAGGCCACCTCCCTTGCCAATCTCAACAGGGGAGGGGCACATCCTCGCATCCCATTGGTCCAACGTTACCACTACTTCCGCCAAGCGGAGCCTATCTCTCCCCTCTCATTTGGTCCTACAACCGCAAACTTCCGGAGGGGGCGGGGCTAAACGGCTCGCTTACGTCGCTGATTGGTGTGGCGTCATTTCCTGGTTCAGAAGTCACATAGCCTTACTATTTAAATCTAAATCATCATCATTAGAGGTATTAACCAACTCTTATAATACGATTAATTATATGTTGATTTGAAACTAGTTCTGTCAAAAGGGCCTTAGATTTATAAACAAGAATTCATTTCAACCCGATTATCTTATTCGACTTATTAGTATGCTGACCTGAAACAAGTCTCAGTGAAAGTCTAAGATGTTGATTGCAGGCAAATCCATAAATCGATTTTAGTTACTTCCTAATTATTAAAACGCTAAGTAATATTAGAAATGATCAGAACCGGTTTCTATCAAAAGATCTTAGATATAGAAACAGGATTTTAAATTCCAGTCTAAGATGTTTCTTTGAAACTAGCCGCTGCCAAAAGAGCCTAAGATTTATAAACAAGTTCCAAGAATTCACTTCAACCTGATCACCTTAGTTGACTTATCAGTAAAATGTCACCCCAAGATACCGGTTATACACAGCATCAGCCAAAGTGGACCTTAGATACTGCTGCAGCCCTCAATAAAACATGCTGATCGAAACCGGGCAAAGTTACAGTTTTAAATAGCACAGGTTTCTGAGCACCGTTTCTAGCATGAGATTAGACTATTTCACATTGTTCTAAACCCTATTTACGTCAACTCGTACAACTTGTTCAAAATGCAGAATCAGTTGACTTTCATTTCCAGTTTTGATAATACCCTTGATTTCTTATTTTAACTAATGTCACGACAGTGAAGTAGTTATTAATACGTTTATAAGCAAATGCTTAAAACGACTTTAATTACTTCCCAAGTACTAAAACGCTAAGTCATATCGGAAACGAGTTTAATATGGTAATCTGAAACGAGTTTCTATCAAAACATCTTGGCTATAGAAACATGATTTAAAATTCAAGATTAATATATTGCTTTGAAACTAAACTCTGTCAAAGGGGTCTTAGATTTATAAGCAAGTTTGAACACACAAAGTCGTCGTTATTGAAAATGGAGAAATGCCTTGGGGGCAAATGAAATTTTAATTGAACACTCCTGGAAGTTCACAACCCGCAACGAATAATACAGTGGCCTTTCAAATTTCATCCATTACAACTGTATGAATCTTCCATTAGTTTTAAAAATATTCCATTAGATGAGCTCTTTTTCTTGCTTGTTACAGATTTTATTGGTTACTCAGATCCATTTTTTGCAACATTCTTTGAACACCATAAATTTTCAGATCCCATTTTAAACTTTTTATCTTTAAAAGTAATTGGTCTATTTGTACTGAGGCAGTTTGAGACATGGCTTCTCGCATCTTTAGTGAAAGTATTTTAAACCACAGCGATTTTAGACCCGCATAATGTGAAAGTTGACCTCGAGGAAAACCCATGTTGAACTGCAAGGGCTAACACCCTAGGTCAAGTTTTAGAGTTTTAGTGGTATTCTATGAGTTGGTATGAAGTCCCAGCAATAGAATACTACTTTCAAATTGCAATGCAGGTATCACTCCAGGACAAGTTTTGGAAGCTTCATGAGTTGATATGGGGTTGTAGTATTAGAATCGTATTTTAAATTTGAAGTTTTCTCTTCATAGCAATTACAGAAATGTACATCTACTTTTAAAATATATCAGTAGATGGAGCCACGTGGAATGTGGTTTCAAACTGTATGTTTTCTCGCCTTCCATTATTTTTAAAATATATCGCTAAATGATACGACGATCAGGCCCTATTACAAAATTCTACAATTAGCTTTTTCAAAGATACATCGCTAGATGACGCCACAAACAAACAAACAAACAAGGCGCTACTGCAGTGGGGATAAGACTATGTGACAAGTTTAGTCCTAGAGGTGTCTTACAAGATAGTATGTGGGCCCCATTATTAGAATACTGTTTCAAATTACTCGCCATAACAGTTGTCTACTTTTAAAATATACTGGTAGGTGGAGCCACGATCAACCTCTATTACAGAAAACATTAATTAGTTTTAAAAATACAGCACCAGATAGCGTCAGAAACAATTAGGGGGCTGGCAAGGGGAGAGACCCGAGAACATGTTTCGGAGTCCTATAGTCTTATGAGATAGTATGTGGGTGGCGCTATTAGAATACTCTTTCAAATTTCTAATTTTCCCGCCACATGAAACAAAGGGGGCCGGACAGTGGGTGAAGACCCGAGAACAAGTTCCGGAGCCCTATAGCCGTCTTATGGGTTAGTATGCAGGCCATATTATTAGAATACTATTTCAAATTTATAGTTTTCCTACCTTAATAAACAAGTGGGCCCGACAGGAGTGTCAAAGACCCGAGAACAAGTTCCAGAGCCCTACAGCTGTCTTATGAGATAGTATGAGGGCCACCATCATTAGAATACTGTTGCAAATTTCAAGTTTTACCGCCATAGTAGAATACTACTTTCAAATTGCAATGCAGGTATCACTTCAGGACAAGTTTTAGAAGCCTCATGAGTTGATATGGGGTTTTAGTATTAGAGTCGTATTTTAAATTTGAAATTTTCTCTTCATAGCAATTACAGAAATGTATATCTACTTTTAAAATATATCAGTAGATGGAGCCACATGGAATGTGGTTTCAAACTGTATGTTTTCCCGCCTTCCATTACTTCTAAAATATATCGCTAGATGATACGACGATCAGGCCCTATTACAAAATTCTACAATTAGCTTTTTCAAAAATACATCGCTGGATGACGCCACAAACAAACAAACAAGGCGCTACTGCAGTGGGGATAAAGCTATGTGACAACTTTAGTCCTAGAGGTGTCTTACAAGATAGTATGTGGGCCCCATTATTAGAATACTATTTCAAATTCCCCGCCATAACAGTTAAATCTACTTTTAAAATATACTGGTAGGTGGAACCACGATCAACCTCTATTACAGAAAACATTAATTAGTTTTAAAAATACAGCACCAGATAGCGTCAGAAACAATTAGGGGGCCGACAAGGGGAGAGACCCGAGAACATGTTTTGGAGTCATATAGTCTTATGAGATAGTATGTGTGTTGCCTGAGCGTTACTATAACTAGCGTTGTTATAAGTTTAAGTCTGAGGATCACGGTACAGGGCAGTTCAGTAAGCCACGGAAGAGTAAGGATGTTTCAATGCGTTCTTTAGGACACGCAGGCAAAACAACCGATTTAATATTCATTTAGAAAGACAGTGTTATAATACGATGTAATTATTACTATTGCTGTGTAATGATAGAAATAAGCCGTATAGTTATAGATTTACATATAATAAAAGCATACAGAAACAAGAGAGTGCTGACAAGTTGGCTGAACGTTAAAAAGGAATACCGAGAAAATATAGCGGAAAGACCAAAAAGGCACATGGAAAAAAGATGGCAGAAAGTCAAAAAAGCTGAAGGAAGCAACAAGTCAAGGGGAATCCAGTGCTAGAGATTGTTGCAAGCGCATCGGAACTCTACCTGTTAAAAATAAGTGTCAATACTGCAAGTGTCATAAATCCAAGATGGCGGAAGGTAGGTGGACTTCTACTATTAAGTGACACTAAAAAAATGTATGTGTAGTTGCCCCTCAATGGTATCACCAAAATTATTTTCAAATTTGTCTACATGGTAGAGTTCTCTCGATTCGTGTCATAAAGGAAAGAGCTACTTAAATTTAAACAAACAAGTTCGGGTAGCAGTGCAAAACATAAGGGACCAAAGAAATGTGTAATCATATTTTAAAACATAATCAAGTTAGAGCATCTGTAGAACACAGCCCAAAACATTCAACCAGAAAACGAGCTCAGATATTAAGAATTAATAAAACTGATTTATTTGGACTTTTACAGAGGGATCTCAATACACAATTTTTTGACGACGTCTGACGAGATGCTTATCCATTGTTTTAGCTATACCAATAAACAGAACATGGAGACGCTATCGGATTTCAGAAAATCCACAGGTGCTTCCCGAACAATGGGAATTATTTGCCTCTTCTAAAGGTAAGAATGAGAAAGCTGTTACCGCCAATCCTGTGCGATATACCAATATGGCTTAGTCAACACCTGACCAGATTTACACAGAACAAACAAGCATGGCGCTACAACGAAAGTATCATTAAATTCCTTGAGGTAATATTACCCCTGAGACACATTATTTCCAGACGTGGAGATATTGACTGACCTCCATAATAACCAGGATTAACGGTTTGCGATTGATTTCTTTGGGCCTACATAAATTTTGTTTGTATCCCACCTATGGGAACTATTCATGCAAAGACTTAAAGAAGAGACTATGTGGTCAACCTACATTATGCGTCAAATATATTCGTGTTGGAATGGAAAAACATTTGATACATATCAACTTCACTATGAAAATACAGAAGAATGGACAGCTTCCGTTTTTGGAGATGCTAATAAGTAAAAGAAACAGCAAACAGCAGAACCATACTGTGTATCGTAAACCAACACGCACGTACAGATGCATATATACCCAATATCATCATAAAAAATCAGTATTTAGAGTACTAACAGACAAATCGAACAATTTAACGGACCCAAAAAAAACCTCAAGGTAGAATTGGAAAAAGTAAAATCTGCTATAATTGAGAATGGATTCACGAATGCTCAGGACTTTACATTTATCTAGAAGTACAGAAAAACAAGAGCTAGCTATCGCCAAGGCTTCCTTACCATACGTAAAAACAGATCAATTAAATAGGGTACTCTATATATATATATATATATATATATATATATATATATATATATATATATATATAGACACACACACACACACACACACACACACACACACACACACACACACACACACACACATCGTAAAGTGAAGTACTTCGGAATCCGGAATCCTGGGGATGTCATCAATTTAGAAAACCAAGAAGCCGGAAACACCAATAGAAGGTAGTTTAATAGGTATAACGGGAAGTGGAGGTTCTATTCTAAGTCAAATAACCACGAGGTTTAGAAGTTGTTGGATCCTGATAATAACTTCGTATTTCCTCGCCTATTTTAATTCAAACGGACACAAACAGACTTTTAAACCATAACCAATAATACAATACTTAACATTTCTAAATTTTCCGCCATAACAATAATCGATCATGGCTCAAAAACTTCTACTAGTTGTGAAATGGACTTTATAATGGGGCACAAATCATGTGGAAGGTATCGAAACCCGACGCAGCCAGATGAGACAGCAAGGGGTTCTAGTATGAAGGCCGAAATATACTATCAAGTTTAAACCTCAAAGAGTAAGACAACATTATTTAAAATTTCAATTTTTGCCTTCATAACGGAAGCACCACTAGAGCATAATACGAGCAAACAAAATTAATTCAATCATTAATTGTTTAATTTGATCGTGGGTAATTATTATAATTAACACCTTGCACAATATATTTTTATTCGATTACATTATTCTTCTAATTAATTTGGTCGTCGATAATTAAGGATTATTATCTATTCTAATTGAAACGAACACATATGAAAATCCATATTACAACCAATAATATAACATCATTTCATATTTCAATTTTTCCCACCAAGCCACCAACCACAAGGTTTCGATTAGGAACCAATCAAAACACAACAATAGGGCACAAAACGGGATTACAACGACTAATCATCATTCAATAGCCCTAGACACCCTACCAGAATATGTGATGCAAATTGAAACTGAGTGGACTTGGAACAGAATCAAAGCACAACGTCTAGTGCTTGGGGGGAGGGTGGCTAAGGACCAAACAGAAGCCAAAAGCTGATAGGGAACATGGCTTGGAAGCGTAATGTCTCAGACCTCCAATCAGGAAGCACCCATCTTGGACTAGGGCGGAGCTAAGAGCTAATGGTGCCACGGTTCTAATCAACGCAATTTTTTACCTCATGTGTTACATATTTTGAAAAATTTGTGTAATTAATTTGCAAACATTTATCATTATTAACTTTTGAATTTATTATCATTAATATTTAACATTGATTAAATGAAATTAAACTGTCCACGAATTTCAAAACACCACTGCATGTTATTTTGGCACCTGTTCTTACTCATTCTTTTTTTTATATATATATATATATATATATATATATATATATATATATATATATATATATATTAAATTTGTTTATATAAGTTTGTGACTTTCAAGAAGGTTAGTATATTGCTGTAATTCAGAGTATTTGAAAGTTTTGACTCGGCTGTTCCTTTTAGTTGGTGATGACTTCGATACTGTGCAAGAGATGGGCATTCTTGGAGGATATGTCGAATGTTCAGTATTTCTTCTTCACATTGGGCACACGCGGTTGTCTCCCCATTCATAGGTGTAAGTCTTGTATGGGCAATGATTAGTCTTCTAAGAATAACTGTATCTTTTTTGTTGTAGGTTTCTGAAAACTGTAGTCGCACTAATGTAGGAGAGATATTAAAGTGCCAGTAGTCTATTGCTTGCCATTATTCTGACCATACGGACCAGAGGTGAGTGTTGTTCTCCCTAAGGACCGTTATCAGTGTGTCTTCATCTTTTCGCAGGCCGGCGATTCCTTCGAGAGACGTCTTCAATTTGTTAATGGCTGAGTGTCTTGGAATTACATGATTTACGTCTTGGAGATTTGTATATACTGGGTGATTTCTATTAAAGCTTTTACTTTGCATATCTAAGTATTATCTTTTCTCTGAGTAGGTGGGGTGGTAATATTCCTGCTTCTTTATACACGCTATGTTTTGGCGATGTTTTAAAGGGCCCATTGGCTACACGGGATGCTGGCATGGCAACTAAGTCCATAACTTTTATATCTACTGCATAATCTGCTTTTGCGAGCACCAGTGATTGCATTATGTTACTGAACGTAATGGATTTTCTCCACAACGGTAGTGGCCGAGTACACTTATTCTGTTTAATGTCTTTTTCATGCTAGTTGCCACACTCTGGGTGTGTTTCTTCCAGTTAATTTTTTATCTAGGATTACGCTCAGGAACTTTACTGATGTTGCGTATGGAATGGGTTCTCCATATAATTTTAATTTTGGGACCTTCGTCTCCAGACATGCAAGGCCTTTGTCTTCGAGGCGGGGAAAGTTAATCCTCTGGATTCTCCATTCATAGCTAAATATTCAATCGACTTCTGCAGCTCTACTCGCATTGTTTCGTTATCTTTTCCGGATAAAATTAGAGTTAGGTCGTCAACATATAATCGAAGCATGACCGACTTTGGGATTTCATCGGCTGTACCGTTGATGGCTATGGCAATGAGCGTAACGCTTAAAACTGATCCTTGTGGTATGCCATTTCGCTGTTTTGAGTGATTATTGCCTAATTTAATTTGAAATTGCCTGTTCTCTAGGAAGCTACGATTGCACATTGGAAGGTATCTTTTAAGTTGCCATGTACTAAGTTTATTTATTGTTTCGCCGCTCCAGGTTGTGCCGAACGCTTTTTTGATGTCAAAAAATATATGCTGGGTAAGTATTAGATTTTAAAATTTGATTAAAGAGTTTCACTGGAATTTCTTTTGCAGGGCGTGGCATGTTTTTTATCATGGAATATATAATTTGGCCGTGACCCGGAGACGTATCTTTGGTTGATTTAAGGGATAGTTCTAATTCTTTGATTATTATGGGTTGATTGTAGCATTCGCCCTCGCCATCTAGAAAGATCAGTGGGGAGTAATCTCTACCAACTGTCTTAGTAGTATCCACTAATGGTTCTGAAAATATGTTTGCAGAGTCTTTAGGGTCGGAATATGTTTTACCTTCGTGTATTAATACTGGCAGATGAGGTGGTTGCTTCTTACCGGTAAAATTTTGAATGACTTTCTATACCTTACTGATGGAGTCTGTTCATTTATAGACGAGGTGTAGTTTTTCCAGGACTTTTTTGTGCTTCTCTCTTTAACCAGCGTTCTTTAACTCTTAATCTTTTGAATTAAATTAAATTATTTTGTTATGGGGTGTCTTTTCTATTTGTGGAAGGCTTTCTTTTTGGCTTTATTGGCACTCTTAACTTCTTCATTCCACCAAGGCACACATGGGCGCTTTGTGTTTGGGTTCGTGCGGGGGATGATTTTTGTGCGGCTTCAATTATTTGATTGGTGAAAAGTTTCACGTTCTCCTCTGTGTTTGTTTCATGTTTAAGAGCGAGGTTGTGAATCAGGTTTGAATATTGTTCCCAATTGGCGCAATGCATTTTCCACTTAGAAATGCTTTTATATTGATGGTGTTAGGTGCATATAGAGATCAGGATCGGGAAATGGTCAGTGTGGTGTAGATCTTTTAGTATTTGCCATTTTAGTAAAGTTAGAAGCGTTGGAGTGACTAAAATAGATGCAACTGAAGTGTGTCGGTGAACCAGTAGTGAGAGAGGAATGTCGTCGATGATTCGTTCTAGTTGAGTACCTTTAGTTGAGTTTCTCTCAGATTCTCCAAGAATATTCGATGGTTTAGGAATGCTTCCTAAAGCATTTGTAACGTCCTACATTGCCCATTTATTAAGTAAGTAGTAAGTAAATGTTAGTTATTACCAATTTTTGTGGCAGCCTGACTTCTAGAGTAAGTAATTGCAGCTCTTTATTTACATCAATCACTTTTTCAGGCAGGTTTTCCCTTACCATAGTGATCACACCTCCATGTGCCCTTTGTTGATTGGTGATGCTGAGGCTTATCAGGTAAATTTTGTAGCCCTTTGTTCGTTTTGTAGTAATTGTAATTTCTTGTATACAGACTATAGCTGGTGTGTGTGTTTGAATAATGTATGTTATTTGTTCTTGATTCGATTGAATTATGGTTTGGTTAATAATTTATTTGTGTATTAGAGCTGTATTATAAAATAATTATATTAAATAAATAAATAAATAACAAGTAAATGTATATAGAACAAGACACAAATAATAAATAACGAGTAATAGTATATGGGACAAAACAGAAATAATAAATAACTATTTACTGTGTATATAAGGAGATGTGTAAATAAGTATATGTATATATCACAGATCGCATCACAGGTGTATTGACTAGAAGTTAATCGCTGGTATCCCTTTGGCTACTTGTACCCCTGAGTTTACACTTCGGGGGAGGGGCGTCCTACTGGCTTCTTTTTCTTTTGGCTTTTAGCCTCATTTACCGTTCTCTCACC
Source organism: Vesta saturnalis (assembly GCA_036346205.1). Lineage (NCBI taxonomy): Eukaryota > Metazoa > Arthropoda > Insecta > Coleoptera > Lampyridae > Vesta > Vesta saturnalis. Next base: position 72,167 of record JARFJB010000016.1, on the reverse strand, counting down.
ATCGGACAAAATGCACGAGTCCGTTGATGAGTTGCGTTCCAAAGATGTTTTTCTTTTAGCACCCCTAGATTCGTCCTCCATTTGCATTCCATCTCTGCTTGTCAAACTAAAAGGACGAACGGCGCTTGTTGAAGGTCCTGGAAGCGGTCAGTCAGTGGTGAGTTGCTTTATTTCATCATTTAAAATTTTTTTTTATTTCAGATAATGCGTTGCTCATCCGGTTAGGTTCAGTGTTACGTGCCGCAACGCTCGAATAAGGATTGCTTAGCTTAGCTTCAGGGTAAGTAACCTTTCTCCTGACTTTAATTTCCTGTATTTATAGTTCTTGTTTGTAGGTACCACATGTTCTCGAGTTTTGGGTTATTGCCGTTACAGTTCAAACATACAACAGGTGTTTGACATGGGTTGCCTTCATATAAAGGATTTCCACATACACATATTTGAGGATCTTCACATCTTATAGTTGTATGCCCGAACTTCTGGCACGTGTATCATCTCATTGGTGGTTGGATATCACATTTAGATTACAAAACGCCGCGACTATTCCTTTTGGAAGCTGCACGGAGTTGAACGTAAGTATGAGATTGGGGGTATCGACAAGATTTCCACTAACTTATTTTATTCTTTTTACAGCTACTGCATTTTCTTCTTGTAGCCCTTCGAGGATTTCCTCTTCGCTGCAGTTCAGAAGGTCATGACAATAGACCACACCTTTAGAAATATTTGATACCTCATGTGGTTTTATTTGCACCTTTTTGACTCCTTTCACTTTGCCAATTAAACCAAATAATGCTTTAGAGATTAAAAATGGACTGACTTTAGAGAAATCTCATTCTTTTATCTCGATGAACAGGAACCGGGGACAGTTCTCTTCCTTTTCGCTGTTTACCATAGGGAGTGAGGCAAAGCTTCCACTCTCTCGTCTCGGGTGGTGGATTTTTTCGCTGCCCACCTTCAGCGCCCATTTCGGAGAATAGGTCCTCAAAAGACAACGTATCTATAAAAAATGAACGATAATTCACCCCCAGGCTCTCCACCCTCCACGGAGCCTCAAAATAAGACGACAGGGACCGTGCAAAATCTACATTGTGCTGCCAGAGATACCTGAGAAGTATGACCACCCCAGTTAAGATACGCTAGTGCCTATCCGCTATGAGATGACTCGCCAACGTCGACTCAAAGAAAGAAGACCGAAAAGGAGAAACGAAGATAGAAAGAGAGGGAAGCAGAGATAATGAGAGAGAGCGAGATATACTAATAGAAAAGGTCAGAGAGAAGGAAGAGGGGGCATAACAGAGCCGACAAGCCGATTGATCTCCTGTGGCTAGCAGGAGACCGTTCGTCTACAGAGAAGCTGGGGCCAAAGTAATGTGTTGGCGGAGACGCTCCCCTCAACCACCTTTTCCTCCTTACGGGTCGGCAACACGTGGGTCCATTGGTCGCCTTTCACGACCTCCAAGACGGGAGTGGGACTATTCTTCCCCCAAACCTATGTTCACGTATATGGGTGTTTTGAATGTGATTTTAAGTATAGATTAATAATACTGAATGTATTAATTATCTAACGTTATAATTTTTGAAAGTTGTTGAGAATGATATGTAAAAGCCAGTTGTTCATCATTCCAACGAACTGTGAGTGTTAGAAGAATATGTTTTAATTTGTTAGTTATTTTGGAATTCTGTATTTTTACAAAACACAATTTGGAAAAAAAAATTTTGGGAATATTTTCCTTAATACTAAGATTGTATTTTATTTAAAAACTTTCATAATCCATTGCGTAGGAAATAATGGTCCGAAAAAAATTTGTTCAGATTTTTTTCCTTAACACTAAGGCTAGATTTTATTTAAAAACATTGAAAGACCATTCCGTCTGAAATAATTGTCCCATTTTAACAGAGTAGATTTTATTCGCTTTCGCACCAAAGTCAGTCTATTTAGGCACGTCACACAAAAATTTGTAAAAAAAATGTTTCGTATTTTTTCCTGAATACTAAGATTGGCTTGTATTTAAAAACCTTGAAAAAACATTGCATCTGAAATACTAAAATTAGATTTTATTTAAAAACTTTGAAAAATCGTTACGTCTGAAATAATGGTTCGATTTTAATAGAGTCGGCTTTTATCATTTTCGCACCAAAATCTATCGATTTGGACACATCGCACAAAAATTTAGAAAAAAAAATTTTCGGATTCTTTTTCCTTAACACTAGGTTTGGATTTTACTTAAAAACTTTGAAAAATCTTTGTGTCCGAAATAATGATCCGAAACAAAATTTGTCCGGAATTTTATTCCTTAACGATAAGATTAGTTTTTATTTAAAACCATTGAAAGACCGTTATATCTGCAATAATGGTCCGATTTTCACTGTTGATATTGTCCATTTTCGCACCTAAATCCATCTATGTAAACACGTCGCAAAAGAATTTTTCGGATTTTGTTCTTACTACTAAGATTGGATTTTATTTAAAAACTTTGAAAAACCATTGCGTCTGAAATAATGGTTCAATTTTAAGAGGGTCGATTTTGTTCATTTTCGCTCCTACATTTATCGATTTGGTCACGTCGCTCAATAATTTGGAGGAAAAATTTTCTGATTTTTTTCCTTAACACTAAGACTAGATTTTATTTAAAAACTTTGAAATAATTGTCCCATTTTAAAAGAGTAGATTTTATTCGTTTTCGCACCAAAATCCGTCTATTTAGACACGTCACACAAAAATTTGTAAAAAAAATTTTTCGTATTTTTCCTGAATACTAAGATTGGCTTGTATTTAAAAACTTTGGAAGACCATTGCATCTGAAATTCTGCTTTTTTTTCCTTAATACTAAGATTAGATTTTAGACCGTTACGTCTGAAATTATGGTCCGATTTTAACAGAGTACCAAAATCCGTCGATTTAGACACGTAGCCCAAAAATTTGGAAAATAAATTTATTCGGATTTTTTTTCTTAATACTAAGATCGGATTTTATTTAAAAACTTTGAAATATTTGGAAACAAAATTTTTTCGGATTTTTTTTTCCGTAGTACTAAGATTGGATTTTATTTAAAAACTTTGAAAGACCATTCATTGCGTTTGAAATAATGGTCCGATTTTAACAAAGTCGATTTTTATCATTTTCGCACCAAAATCTATCGATTTGGACGTATCGCACAAAAATTTAGAAAAAAATTTTTGCGGTTTTTTTTGCTTAACACTAGCACTTTGAATAACCATTGCGTCCGAAATAATGATTTTTATTTTGAACTATTGAAAGGCCGTTACGTCTGCAATAATGGTCCGATTTACACAGAGTTGATATTGTCCATTTTCGCACCTAAATCCATCTATGTAGACACGTCGCAAAAGAATTTGGAAGAAACATTTTTTCGGATTTTTGTTCTTAATACTAAGATGGATTTTATTTAATAACTTTGAAATACCTTTGCTCTAGAAATAATGGTCCGATTTTAAACGAGTCGTTTTTGTTCATCTTCTCTCCAATATCTATCGATTTGGACACGTCGTGAAATAATTTGGAAAATAAGATTTTTCGGATTTTTTTCTTTAATACTAAGATTGGATTTTATTTAAAAACTTTGTAAAACCATTGCGTCTGAAATAATGGCCCGAAAAAAATTTTTCGGATCTTTTTTCCTTAATACTAAGATTAGATTTTATTTCAAAACTTTGAAAGACCATTTCGTCTGAAGTACTGCTCTGATTTTAACAGAGTAGATTTTATTCGTTTTCAATTTGGAAACAAATTTTTTGGGATTTTTCTCCCTTAATACTAACATTACATTTTATTTAAAAACTTTGAAAGGCCATTGCGTTTGAAATAATGGTCCTAACCGAGTCGATTTTGTTCATTTTTCACCAAAATTATCGATTTGGACACATCGCACAAAAATTAAAAAAAAAATCTTTCGGAATTTGTTTTCTTAACACTAGGACTTGATTTTATTTAAAAACTATGAAAAACCATTGCGTCTGAAATAATGGTCCGATTTTAAGAGTCGACTTTGTTAATTTTGCACCAAAATCTATCGATTTGGACACATCGCACAAAACTTTGGAGAAAAATTTATTTCGGATATTTTTCCTTAACACTAGGATTGGATTTTATTTAAAAACGATTTATACACGTCGCACAAGAATTTGGTAAAATATTTTTCGGATTTCTTTCCATAGTACTAAGAATAGATATTATTTAAAAACTTTGAACGACCATTGCATCTGAAATAATGACCCGATTTTAACAATCGCTTTTATTCATTTTCGCACCACAATCTATCCATTTCGACACCACGCAAAATCGTTTGGAAAAAAAATTCTTTTGAACTTTGAAAACCATTGCGTCTGAAATAATGGCTCGAAAAAAATTGTTTCGTTTTTTTTTCCTTAATACTGAGATTAGATTTTATTTAAAAACTTAAAAAGGCCATCGCGTCTGAAGTAATGGTCCGATCGTTACAGAGTAGATTTTATTCGTTTTCGCACCAAAACTCATCGATTTAGAATTTGGACAAAATTTTTTCAGGTTTTTCTTCTTAATAGTAAGATTGGATTTTATTCAAAAACTTTGAAAGAACATTGCGTCAGAAACAATGATCTGATTTTATCAGAGTAGATTTTCCTCGAAAACCCATTGCCTTTGAAATAATGATCAGAAAAAAATTTGTTCGGATTTTTATTCCATAATACCAAGATTGGCTTCTATTTAAAATAATGGTCCGATTTTAACACAGTCGATTGTGTTAATACGCACGTGCGTATTAAGGGAAAAATCCGAAAAAATTGTTTTCGGAGCATAATTTCAGATGCAATGGTATTTCAAAGTTTTTAAATACAAGCTAATCTTAGTATTCAGCAAAAAATACGAAAAACTTTTTTTACAAATTTATGTGCGACGTGTCGAAATAGACGGGTTTTGGGTGCGAAAACGAATAAAACCTACTCAGTTAAAATGGGACAATTATTTCAGACCCAATGATCTTCCAAACTTTTTAAATGAAGTATAGTCTTAGTATTAAGGAGAAAAATCTGAAAAAAATTTTTTCGGACCATTATTTCCGACGCCATGGTTTTTCAAAGTTTTTAAATAAAATACCATCTTAGTATTAAGGGAAAAAATCCGAAACATTTTTCTCCAACTTATTGCGCGACGTGACCAAATCGATAAACGTGGGAGCGAAAATGAACAAAATCGACCCTCTTAAAATCGGACCATTATTTCAGACGCAACGGTTTTTCAAAGTTATTAAATAAAATCCATCTTAGTATTAAGAACAAAAATCCGAAAAAATGTTTCTTCCAAATTCTTTTGCAACATGTCTACATAGATGGATTTAGCTGCGAAAATGGACAATATCAACTCTGTGAAAATCGGACCATTATTGCAGACGTAACGGTCTTTCAATAGTTTAAAATAAAAACTAATCTTAGCATTAAGGAATAAAATTCCGAACAAATTTTTTTTGGAGCATTATTTCGGACGCAATGGTTATTCAAAGTTTTTAAATAAAATCCAAACCTAGTGTTAAGCAAAAAAATCCGAAAAAAACATTTTTCTGTGAGGGTGTGTGTGTTGGTGTGGGTGTGCATGCGTGTGAATGTATGGGTATATGCATGTGTGTGTGTGTGTGTGTGTGTGTGTGTGTGTGTGTGTGTGTGTGTGTGTGTGGTCGGGGAGGTGTGTGGGCATGGGGCGTGTATGCGTGAGTGCGTGAGTACGTGGTTGCAGGTGTGCGCGGCACCTGGGCGCGTGGCCGCGTTGGCGCGTCGGCATTTGGGCGTGCCTGCGAGTACGCGCGTGCGCTTGTGCTGTGCGTGTGTGGGTGCGTGTGCGCGTGCGTGTGCGCGTGCGTGAGCGGGTGCGTGTGCATGTGCGTTTGTGTGGTGTCGTGTGCGTGTGTGTTTGTGTCTGTGTGTGTGTGTGTCGTTGTGTATGTGTGTGTGTGTGTGTGTGTGTGTGTGTGTGTGTGTGTGCTGTGCTGTGCGTGGCGTGCGTGCTGTGCGTGTGCGTGTGCGTGTGCGTGTGCGTGCGTGTGCGTGTGCGTGCGTGCGTGTGCGTGTGCGTGTGCGTTGCGTTGTGCGTCGCGTCGTGTGCGTGTCGTGCGTTTGCGTGTGCGTGTGCGTGCTGTGCTGTGCGTGTGCGTGTGCTGTGCGTGCGTGTGCGTGTGCTGTGCGTTGTGCGTGTGCGTGTGCGTGTGCTGTGTGCGTGTGCGTGTGCGTGTGCGTGCGTGTGCTGTGTGTGCGTGTTGTGCGTGTGTGCTGTGCGTGTGCGTGCGTGTGTGCGTTTGATGTGTTATATCACGATAATTCAAAACGATCAAACATACGTTTCGTATGTAAGCATGGTTCCGTTTTTCCTGGAACTGATTAGATTTGTCGGCAATGGTGGGATTTAATGTTTGTTCAAATTTTTGCAATGTCTAAATAAGGATTAATTTTATAAGAAAAAGTGTAGACATATTTGTTATTAATTATTTAATTTTTCGCTACATTTTCTTAATTCGAAGCCTAAAAAATTAATTAAATAAGATTAAAAATGACTTATTATAAGTTTTTGTTATAAACGAATAAGTTCAAAGTAATTAATAATAATTTTTAAGATTAAAAATGCTTAAAATGTATTTTCGGTTTTTTTATGGAAGCGGCCGGCTTAGTCATTTTTTTTTCTTCGTTATCATTTAGATGTCTATATCAGACATGAAGGTTTAAACGTCCATTCGTCAATAATTATTTTTGTTTTTAGAATTTTTAACATAACGGTTGCATAATTATTTTGCAAAAAGTATTTCATTTCTTTTATTTTCACTTTATAGGTTGGAAGTTAGTGTGTTGTTCCACGCCAGATATTTAGTTACTGTAAAATCGTTGTTAAATAGCGTTTCTTCAATTACTAAGAATGGAACAATAACATGAAATGTAAGTAATTATTTCAGACCAACGTGAAAATTACGGCAGTTGGTAAACGGAATTTTTAGCAATAAAATATAAATTTTAAGCTATTGTTTAATTTTTAACAAAAACGTGAAGGTGGACTTGCAGGTCTGCAACTGTTTTAAAATAGGTCCTTGCTAATCATATGAGTAATTTATAGCTTTTATTTTTAACGATTATTTTTATAATTATGAAAAATCACGATTTTTCATATTCATATCTCGTAGATACAAGTGGCTATTTTCAATCAAACTTTATACCGGAAAATATGTTTATTACTCTATTGCTTATTACTGTTTATGCTCAAAATTGTATATACCAATATTAGTTCTTTCGTCAGCATTAAATCTGCAAAATGTAAATAGGGGCGGTAAATAGAGGAAGGTGTTTCTAACCTGAATCTGTCTAAAGATGAAAATAAAAAAGAAAACTAAAATCTACGGCAAAATAGGAAATTCAAATCTACGGCAACCTAAGTTACCATAGATTTCAGTTTTCTTTTTTATTTCCATTTTTTAAATCTAATTATAAAAATGCCTTCGTCAAAACACGGCACACCATCCTCTATTTACCGCCTCGAAATGACAAAGCTCTAAATGAAAACATAAAAATTATTTGAATAAATAAAATGTATTTTAAACAATAATTAAACAGGTTTCAGGATTTAAATCTGAGTATGTATGAACTAGTGGCTACAGAACAAATGACGTCATACAAGACCAATTTAGACTTCAGCATTCCCATCAATCTTAAAAGCTGGTGGAAAAAAATATTTAATGTAACCTGTCAATAGAAAAACACGTACAATCAACGTTAGGTTAACTTTTTGCCAGATAAAATGTCAACGGTGAAAGCAGGTTGAAGTTGACCTTATGAGCTGACAGAGGGTGAAACTAAAGGGGTGCTCTTTGTGTACCGACATGTGATTTATCCCATCTGTAGAAGCAGGTAGGGGCAGACTGCACCTGTTGTACCTCGTCATACCCCCCTTTAAATACCCCTTGTTCCTTTGACATGATCACTCGGTTTACTTTGATGAGTGGTGAACTTTTAAACAATAACCTTATTTAATCTATCCTTTTAACCTTCTGAGTTTGAGTTACAGTTGGATATTTTCAAATAAAACGCTATTATAAATACGTTAAAACGTTTTTCAATGGCAATTATAAATTCTTGTAAATCGTAGAGAGTAGATAACAACCTTGAATTGTCTATTATGTAAGACTTTACGACCCTACTTCTTTATGTGCAACGCATAAACTTAGCCTTTGGCAAAACATTATGCATTTTTCTATTTTAACATTATAAAAATTGCAATCGTAATCGTAATCGCTTCAATGGCATTGAAATTACAAACTTGTTAACAAATTCAGATTTATTCATTCAATTTTTTCCTTTAACGAATTGTCTTGTCTTGCATTAATAAAATTACAGGTTTATACGACTTTGGGCTGCTTCGTATAATGGAAATGTGCGTTTTGTTTGAATAATTTTTAGGGCATTGGTTTTAATTGCCTGAGGTAATAATACTAATTCCAGTTAATGGTTGTCAGAAACAGGGATGGGGTTCTCCTGCCTCTGCTTATTTAACGCACGTGAACTCGTAACTTTATCACTGTTTATGTTAACTTATTTTTGTTTTATGACTAGAGTTGTTTTTTATCAGTAAAAACGTTTTATGAAATGACATGCATTTCAAATAAAAGATATCAATTTCTATGACAAGTTTATGAACCGTGCTTATCTCATCGTCACCTTACTGATGTACATATATCCGCAGTGGCGGATTAAATATGAGTTAACACATCAAACACCCTGCACATACAAAACAGGATTCAGTAGGTATAAACTCAATTTTCAATTAAAATTTAATTTATAATTTGACTTGACAATTAGAATGGACTTATAAACCACTCTAATGCAGGTCTTACGCACGTGTAAAACATTAATAGGATTGGTTTTAAATACCAATTAATTAATCAATAGGAGTTTTCAGTTATATCTTAAATTATTTAAACGTCTTAAATGTCTATGATATGGAATAAATCAAGCCAAAGACATACTTTGGCGACGAATGCGGTTCATTTTAATTTTCAAGATTCATGTTGTGCATGGATAAATTGTTCGCCAAAAAGAAGTTTTTTGCCCCAAATGTATTCCTGACTTGTGTTAGGTTATGAATAACAACAATAACATTAAAAAAACAATATGAAATTAAAGAACTTACCATGTTGTGAGCGAACGACTGTTTGATTATAATTGCAGTGCTGTTTCATTAATTAATTCATACGATGGATTCTTTTATACAAAGATTGGTTACCCATCCGGACACTGATTTCTTTAGATTGTTCGGATTGTCTCGCGGTACCTTTCAAATGTCATTAAAAAAAGTTGCTGACGTAATAGAAGAAAAAGTATATTATGGGGGAAACACTAATACAACATTTTGTTTTAATAATTGTGGGTGCTAAGGGCGCTTAGGAGGATAGATAGGGGGATATTGAGTTGTCAGTAGATGCCTAAGAACGGCTACCTTAAATTTTTCATTTTCATTTATTCCTAGTAAATGTGGCCCGGGATGAGGCAAAGAATATAATTGAGCAGCACAATAGCCATTATAATACCAATAACGCAAAGAAAGAACTGAAACTATTCTTCTATCCTCAGAAGTTAAGGACGAACCATTTATAAGACTAATCACTATTTTTTTAATACGATCAGCGATATCGAAAGCGTACCAACCCAGACGTCAGAACTATACTCTGGATGAGGTCAAATTTGGGTCTTATACAGAGTTGACGGGAGGTAAAGTACTGCTGAGATCTGTAAAAAAGTAGAATAGGGTCAGCTTCCGCCAACACTTCTAATGGGATGACGTCACAATTAAAAGAGGCGGGGGTGGGCGTGGCCGCGCTCCTTCTAACCAACGTGACCATGCCCACTTGCAGCTGCTTAGTTCTGACGGTCATACAGCCCCAGACAGAGGGCTCCGACTAAGGGCAGGCCACTACCCCTCTTTCTGATTGGTGGCGGCAATTTTTGTTTTGGCGGCCATTGATTGGAGGCCTAAGGCGCTGCTTGGTTCATTCTGTTTGTTTGTTTATGCGCCATCTAGTGGTGTATTTTAAAACGAATGAAAGTTTTCTTTAATAGAGGTTGATTATGGCTCCACCTAGTGGTATATTTTTAAAAGTGGATGTAGGTCCCTGCAATGTTTATGTTAGGAAAACTTGATATTGGAAATAGCATTCTAATAATAGGGGCTGGATTCCACCGCGTAAGATAACTAGCTGTAGGACTCAGAAACATGTCGGGCCCCCAGGTTTATTATGGCGGAAGAACTTGAAATTTGAAATAGTATTCTAATAATAGGGGTCCCGATTCCATCTCGTACACATCTATAGGGCTCCGGAACATGTTCTCGGGTCTTCGCCACCTGTCGGGTACCCTGTTTTCTATGCGGGAAAACTTGAAATTTGAAATAGTATTCTAATAATGTGGGCCCCGTTCTATCTTGTAAGACAGCTATAGGGCTCCAGAGTTTGTTCTCGGGTCGTCGTGCTGTTCGGGCGCCCTTGTTTACTATGACGAGAAAACTTGAAATTTGAAATAGTATTCTAATAATGCGATTCTATCTCGTAAGACAGCTATAGTGTTCCGGAACAAGTTCTCGGGTTTTCACCACCTGTCGAGTCCCCTTGTTTATTATGGGAAAATTTTTGAAATTTGAAGTAATATTCTAATAATGGGTCCCAACTACTATCTCGTAAGACGACTATAGGACTCCCGAACTTCTTCTCGGCTCTTCGCAGCTTGTCGTCGTACACTTTTGTTTGTTATGGCGAGAAAACTTGAAATTTGAAATAGTATTCAAATAATGGGGCCTGCATACTAACCCATAAGACTACTATAGGGCTCCGGAACTTGTTCTCGGGTCTTCACCCACTGTCAGGCCCTCTTTGTTTCACGTGGCGGGAAAACTAGAAATTTGAAAGATTATTAAACCACTCCAGCCCCACTCGTATACTCGCCATACTTTATTTTTATGACTTCCAACTTAAGCATCATGTACTCCATTCCGGTCTCGAAATCCTTAATATATTTAAAGGATCTAAAATATGTTGATGTATTAAGAGCCGCTAAGTCAATATCTGTAATTATAACATAAGGTTAAAAAAATGAACAAAGAAATAAATAAAATAAAAGATAAAGCAAATATGATCATTGATGCTGTAGATGATTAAAGAATCCCTTGAAAAGCTGACACGAGAGTGTATAACATCTACTCCTCGTTTCCTATATATATATATATATATATATATATATATATATATATATATATATATATATATATATATATACAACGTGTCCCAGATAACATTTCCAGCATGGGGATCTCGCTTATTATAAAAGATACAGATTTGGTTAAATTAGATGAATTACTCCTAAGGATTAGTGAAATTATAGGACACTCTCCAATTTCCAAATTTCCATGTATTTTAAGACTTATGGCAAGAAAAAGAAAAATGTCAAATTTCTTTTTCTTGTAATATCTTTTTTGTTATATTAGACATATAAATTTTATTTGCACTTTCTTAAGATATTTTTTATGCAGAATTTAAATATCAATTTGGATTTTTTTGCACTTTCTATTTTTTAGTTTCAACCCCTAAATTAAATTTTTCTTATGGAACGACAAGTCGGCTTTGAAATAATTGATCGTGTTTTTTTATCCTCTTTACAATGATATAGCACATGTACTATCTATTTTTAAAAACAACAAAGAAAATTTAAAAAAATGTATTTTATTAAAGACTCTAACAATAAGTAGGCCGTGAAACATGAGAAAACGACAAATAATAGATAACAACAAGAGTTAGCAGGTAATAGTATTGGAGATAATTATCCAATTATAAAAGATGTTCAAACAATTGACCATTCCGTTCTAAACATAATTGTGCCCTGCGTAGTGTCGACGTAATTGCTCTGCGTAGTTCTTGGCGTTTAATGCTACCAAATGCTGCAAGAACAGCTTCACGAAGATCTTCGGCATTCTCAAATGTTTGCACGTACACTCGATTTTTTACGTAGCCCCAAAGGAAAAAGTCCAAGAGCGTTAAGTCTGGAGATCTGGGTGGCCATAAAATCGGCCCTCGATTACCAATCCATGAATTTGGAAACCGATTATTAAGATATTCGCTGATGATGTTTGAATTGTGGGGTGGGGCGCCATCTTGTTGGAAACAGATATTAATATTCTCAATCAGCGGTAAATCATCAAGTTTATTTTCTAAATCAGTTTGTAGTAAATTCAAATACCTTTCACTGTTTAATGTTTCGTTAAAAAATATGGGCCCAATAAGTTTAGCGCCTAAAATGCCACACCAGGCGTTAAAACCAAATCTCACTTGATGCCGACTTTCCTTAACAACGTGAGGATTTTGGGACCGTGAAAATCCTCACGTTGTTAAGATTTTCACGGTCCCAAAAGTGAACATTGTGTCGATTGAAAAGGCCATTATTTTTAAACCTGCTTTCGTCAGACCACAAAATCGTAGCTGGAAAATTATCGTTATTCTCACATTGATTAACATACCATTGGCAAAATTGTAATCTTCTCCCCTGATCTCCATCTCTAAGTCCCTGCAGAATGGTGTACCTGTGACGTTTTAAAATTCTTTGTGATGTAGTTTTCGAAATACCAGTGTTATGTTCAATTTCTCTAACAGATGTTGAAGGATTTTCAATAACTGATTGTAATACATTTAGTTCTGCATCTTCATTCCGTAATTTCGGATTTCTAGTAGGTTTTGAAAATGAACCATATTCTTTTAAATTAATTACCAAATTTGTGTACGTACGAGCACTGGGCTGCCTTCTTTCAGGATACAGCCTCAAGTACATCCGTTCAGCTTCTATACTGTTTTTATGATACAAGATGTAACAACTCAACATATCAAACTTTTCAGTATTTGTAAATAAAGCCATGTTTGACACAAAAATATTCTGGAACGAATAATTTTTGAGTGACATTAAATTCGATTGTGTTTTTATGTTTCACGGCCTGCTTATTGTTAGAGTCTTTAATAAAATACATTTTTTAAATTTTCTTTGTTGTTTTTAAAAATAGATAGTACATGTGCTATATCATTGTAAAGAGGATAAAAAACACGATCAATTATTTCAAAGCCGACTTGTCGTTCCATAAGAAAAATTTAATTTAGGGGTTGAAACTAAAAAATAGAAAGTGCAAAAAAATCCAAATTGATATTTAAATTCTGCATAAAAAATATCTTAAGAAAGTGCAAATAAAATTTATATGTCTAATATAACAAAAAAGATATTACAAGAAAAAGAAATTTGACATTTTTCTTTTTCTTGCCATAAGTCTTAAAATACATGGAAATTTGGAAATTGGAGAGTGTCCTATAATTTCACTAATCCTTAGGAGTAATTCATCTAATTTAACCAAATCTGTATCTTTTATAATAAGCGAGATCCCCATGCTGGAAATGTTATCTGGGACACGTTATATATATATATATATATATATATATATATATATATATATATATATATATATATATATATGTATATGTATGTACAGTAAAATCTACCTGTCTAATTAGCTCACTTTTAAAACTCTTTACTAATACATTTTAAGAGTACGAGAGACATAGTTCTTTCAAACAGCAAGGACTTTGTTTGCAACGACGGTAAGAATATTCGAAGTAGGGTATACCAAGTTATTTCCCAAGCCGAAACAAATCAGTCTAGAATGTACTACTCTAAACGATGTGGGGTCGAAAATTTCGATATCCTACCGTATAGTTATAAATATGTGTAATTAATTTCAGTTTTAATCAAATCATGCATCGTTTTAGAATTGTGTAATAAAATAGTGAGATGTCTTTAGCTGACATGCGTTTAATTAAAGAATGTTTTGTTTAATAAATGCTTTTAATTCTCCTAAATATTATAATTTGCTTTAATGTTTATTAAACGATAAAATATAATGTCGTATGGCTAAAATGCAGCTCTTGTCGTATGCTTAAATTAATTACATACAGTTATTGCAATCAAATACAGAAAATCTTCAACAGCTTTTAAATATACCGTTAGATTATAAACCAATTACTGGAAACTTTCACTAGCTTTAAAAAACGCCACAAGATGGCAATACGAACAAACAAGGAGGTTCCTGCAATGAGGCAGAGACTCTGGGGCAAGTTGCGGAGACCCAGCGCAATCCTATGGGGTGGTGTGGGGCCCTAATTTTGGAATAATATTTCAAATTTTAAGTGGTCCGGCCATAACAACTTTAAATGTTTTTAAAATATATCGCTATGGGCCCTCTAACGAGGCTGAGACTTTGGGGTAAGTTGGGGAGCCCCACCCATGAGATAGTATAGGACCTTAGCCTTTGGTATGTTATTTCAAATTTCAAGATTCCTACCATAACAGCTTCCAATGTTTTTAAAATATAGAGCTAAATAGAACCACGATTATGCTCTATTCCAGTAAACTTCTATTAGCTGTTAAAAGTAAACCACTAGATGGCACCACAAACAAACAAATATAACAATCAACCAGAATGCACAATCAGCATGTGTTAACCCTGGCCCGCCAACCATACTTAAGCCTGATCACCAATTAGACCACAGTCTGGGGTCTGGACTGAGGCTAAGGACCAACTAGAGGACAGAATTTTAAAAGTGGACGTGGCCTGACTTTAGGCCGCCCTTCAGAGAGTGCAGCATGTGGCATGTAGCGGAACCAAGAACCAATCAGGTAAAGGGAGGTGGGACCAGAAAATGAAAAGGGAAGAGGCTTGCCACGTCACAAATACAATATGGCGGAAGTTGGGTGGACTTCTACTCTTAATCACAAATGCACGTTGCTCACTAGACCGCTGCTTCATGATCGCTAAATGTCATAAAATGACAGTTAATTTGACAGTACAATGCATACCATACTATGTATAGCTACGAAATAAAAAGATTATTAAAACGTTCCTCCCCAAAAGACCGTTATATTCTCCAAGAATAATCATCTACACGCAGTCGTAATAGCTAATTAGAAAACACTCACCTGTTATGGTGTATACATTTTTACACTGAAGTTTAAATGGAAACCGTGCTTAATTGTCGGTGTAATTGCTTGAACAACACGTTTCCCAATAATTATAATTATTGTTTATGTTTTAAATGTTGTAATAGGGTATTCAATATATTTATGAACTTTTAATAGTTTTTAATGTCATTATTCAAGTTTTGTCGCATTTATGTACCAGATAATTGTAAAATTTATAAACCATACTGTTACACAAGTTTTTTATAGCACACTAAACGAAATATTATTTTCAATTTACTATTTGAGTATTTGATTGATTGCCTATTGACATCTTTTGATACTTATTTAGTAAATAAATAATATAATGTGGTTTAATTTAAATGTGCCTAAAAATATAGCTGACTCACAAAACATATACAATACGCCTGTGCACAGGAACTTAAAGTACAGTTTCAATATTGCCAAAAGGCGTTAGTAAATTTCAACATGATTAGCTGAGTTTGGTATACCATTAGATAGTTACACAAGCTTAAGCTAACTTTTAATTTATATATACAGAAGGAGTTGTAATCTATATAAAAATGGCGAGCTACGACGTGAGCCTAATTTCGTTACTAACATACCTTTCTTTGTTTGAATTAAGTAATCTTGGCTCTTCACTCTAAGTATCTGAGTTTTTTTTCACTGTTACTCTTCTGTTTTCGCTTGATCTTTTTTTGCCCTTGGCTTCACTATCCTCTTGTTATTTTGAATGCTAGTTAGTCCACTCATTACTGCTAGACAAATATTTTCTGATTTTTATGTACCACACGTGCTTTTATTTTTTTAACTGCGCCAACGTCACCCTTGGTCTCATGGTCATCTATGTTGAAGGATCATGGCCACTGCTAGTAACTGTATTTGGATTTTTCAAAATCACGTAAATTGTTTAATGCTGAATTAACTATACGAGAGTCATTCTCGACTGGTTCACCGCATTCCTTAAATTTATCAGAAGTTTTACAAGTTACAGGATTTGATAAAATTCCGTCATATGTAACAGCCACGGTGCACGGTGGATAGAACTTAATTGATTTTAATAGGGAACCGTCCACATGATGCCGGGCCCAGGCAGCTAATATTAGCATTTATTGACGAAGGTCATTTTGACTATAATTATCAGACCTTTGACACCGTACGTAAATGGCTATAACTTGTTCCAATCTATTCTCAAGCGTTAAAACAGGAACTGCAAATTGTAGTACGCAATGATCCTGTACCAAATCGAAATTAGTTTTATTATTTGCAGGTCTGATTTGACACATAGACAGTATCTTTGCGCTGCGGTTCATAATTTTCTGTATCTGTAAACAAAAGTTAAAACTTATTACGCCCAGATATGTTTAAATCTATCGACGATTTTAATCTCATAACGAGCCCCAAGGCAACATTAATCAGGAAATATTTGTTTTTTTTGCAAATCAAATAGGTATGCTATATTGCTATCTTACATGTAAACCTCTAATTCAAATTTATTTGGACAACAATCCGATAATGAATACAATACGAGAAGATTAAATACAATACGTGAACTATCTCGTAATTAAATTCTTAAGTTTAGGATTCTTGTACCAAAAAAATAAATAACGTAATTTTAAATTAAATCTATTATTATTTTTACTAAATTAGAAGTTCGAAAATACTAAGCGCATAAACCTGGTATCTCAAAAAAATATGTCATAAGGTACTCTGAGGATGGCGTTCTAAAGCTTGTAACTTATTTTACAATATTATATATTTAAGTTTTAAATTGTAAAAAAGCGGAATTATTGATTCCTTAAAAGAAAAATACAGAACGTTTATACTTTATAATTTGACTCAATTAAAAATTGTTAGGTATGTAGCCCCAAAAAATTATATTAGTATGTATTAAAAAGAATAGATAAGTTTCTATCTATTTTCACCAATATTAACATTACTTGTTATCGTATGGTATACATTAGAATTAATTAAAAACAAAACTTAAAAATATTGCCAGAAATTAATGCGCTGCCAGCAGGAAACCCATAGATACCAGGTTTGACAGGGAATTACTAACCTACCAAATACGTGTTTGATCTCTGCTACGTTAAGTGTTCTAGCAAATTCATTTACAACGGAAGTGTTATGGACGCTTTAGTATTCCCTAGTTTTTGCGCCCAAATAAAAATCTCATCAAGATGAATAACATATCTATGAATTGTTAAACCATAGAGGTTGTTAAAAATAAACAAAAATTAGATAAGATGTGTAACAACAGTAATTTCGATTGTGTGGTTTTGAATCATGTCACAAGGTGGCTCAACTAGTTTGGATTAACTACTAAATTATTTCACTAAAAAGTCTTGTAATCTATATAGCCATCATTTTCAAGTTTTTTACCTTCAACACATATTAGTTAATTACACTGTACATTTTACTCGACGGAAATAATTATTTTAATTAATATGTACGCACACGACAAATCTAATTTCTGCGACAGCGGCTAATAATAATTCACTACTTTAAATTTTAACCGCGACAACTAACCAGAACGCTTCAAATTAAGCCACGCCTACTTTTAATCGTGATGTCATCAATTAAAAGTGGTTAGGAGCTTCTGATTACATTATACCCATATTAAACGGTCTACTTTTTGTATTTACGAATATATGACACCCACATTACAATTAGAATATATAATTTAAATTGAATAAACCTATGAATGTGTTTTCATATGACATTTTTTTCGTTTCTAAATAATTTAAATATGGGTGAATAAAATCTATTAAACATTATAAGTTTAATACACGTGACGCGTGTATGACATCAGAGGCGCATAATTCATCAACAGCGTGGTTAAGACTAAATTAGGGCGGGAACAATCTAACCTAAAATGGATGAAATTACATAAATTACGAAAAAAAAAAACTACCAGGAAAAACTGGAAAAGTTGAAAAAAAGTGAAGAAGAACTAATGAGACTAACAACAAAACAACAAAAAAGTTACAACTGATAAAACAAGTAAAAATCAACGACAGGAGATTGGAAAGGAGTCTGACAACTAGAATAAGAAAATACACAATAGTGGAATTAAAACAAATGTGACAAACCTCAAAGACGGAAGGATTAAGCCAAAACATTAATTAATAATTAATAAATTAATAATATTAAGAAAGAAAAGAAACCTATATATAAAAGCTAAAGAAACAAAGCAAATACAATATAAAACAAATTTAGTATATAAAAAAGAAAAATTTCGACTAGGAACGTGGAATTTTCAAGGTGTTTACGAGGAAGATGCAATCAAGGTGCTAGAGAAGGAGGCGTTAAAATATAAATTAGATATACTGACAGTACAAGAAGCGCACTTAAAATACAATGATACAATAAAACTCGGAAATGACATACAGTTTACCAGCGGGAGTAATAAAATAACATACGCGTTGGCTTCCTAATAAACAAAAACCAAACAAATCTAATTAAGTGCTACAAACTAATATCAGACAGGATCTATACCATAAAGATAAGGGGAAAAAGTAGGACAATTATAAACGCACACGCTCCAACGGAACTAAAGACGGAGGAAGAAAAAGATGAATTTTACGAAAAACTAGAAGAAACGGACCACAGGACACCAGGAAGAGAAATAAAACTGATAATAGGAGATATGAACGCAAAGGTGGGAAGAGAGGAAATATATAACCAAATCACGGAAGGAGAAAGCAAGCTCAAAACCTCAAATGGCAACGGAATCTGACTGATAACATTCGCCATGGAAAACAAGATGAAAATAGTAAGTACAGCCTTTAGAAGGAAGGAAATTCACAAAGCAACGTAGATGAGCCCCGGAAACGCTTACATAAATCCGATAGACCATGTTTTAATTCAGAGACAATACACACACCTGATAACAAATGTGAGATCTTTCGGAGGAGCTGATATTAACTCAGGCCACTTCTCGGAATAAGCATGAAAAAAGAAACAAGATACAGCGCAAGAAAGAAGGAAAGGACATAAGAAAAATATGACAGAAGAAAAAACGATAAAAGAAAAATGCGAAATGACAAATGAAATACAACCACAGTCAATAGAGCAAAAATGAAGAGGATTGGAGGAGATAATAAAAGCAGCAACCGACAAAAGCATCCCAAAGAAGAAGGCAGAAAAAAGAAAAACATGGATAAATGAAGAATGTAAGGAAGTAATAAGCAAAAGAAAAGAGCTGAGACTAAACATGCTACAGGCGCAAACAGACGTACATAAATCAGTATACCAGTTGGCGCATCAAGAACAGAGGAAGAAAGCAAAACAAACATGCAGAAACGCAAAAAGAATATATAAAGAGAAACAATTACAAACAATAGAAGATAATTTCAAAAACAATGAAATTAAAAAGGCATACAAGAACATAAGAGAAGAAAGAGGCAAGCTTGAAACGAGAGCCCCATTTTGCAAAAATAAGAAAAGGAACTTAATGGGAAATGAAGCAGAACAATTAAAAATATGGAGAACACATTTTTATGAATTATTTAATCAAACTTATGAAGAAGAAGACAGTGGAATAGGAGAAGAAGCAACCGGCAGGAATGAGAAACGAAGCGAAGAGACCTACTCACGATCACTGGAAGAGGTAGAGGAAGTAATAAAAACTATGAAAGATGGTAAAAGCCCTGCATATAATAACATAGCAGCAGAAGATATAAAAAATGGGGCAAAGAACTGATACAAGAGATACACAACACAATCATAGAAATATGACAAGAAGAACAAATGCCACAGGAGTGGAACAAAGCCCTAATCATCTCAATCCATAAGAAAGGTGATAGAACGGTCTGCAGTAATTATAGAGGAATGTCACTGCTGGACACGATCTACAAAATAACATCGGTGCGTATAAAAAGAAGATTGGAACCGTATGTAGAAAAATAACTAGGAAAATATCAGGGAGGCTTCAGGAGAAACAGGAGTACCACGTACCAAATTTTCCTGTTGAAACAAATAACCCAAGTGCTGCTATGAATACAAAGGCCCACTGTATAATCTTTCATAGATTTTAAGGCAGCATACGGCAGTATAATCAGGAAGAAACGTTACAAGGCCATGTCGGACATGAAGATACCAGAAAAATTAATAAGCATAATCAGAATGATCATGAAGGCAGCAAGTCACGTAAAAGGGAGGAATAGCCTATCGGAAGAGTTTGAAGTTAAAACAGGATTAAGATTGGCCGATCTGATTTCGTCGCCCCTATTTAATCTAGCTCTAGAAAAAATTATGCAAGAAGCAGAAATAAAAAGAGAAGGGGCCATTTACACAAAATTACACCAATGTATTGCATATGCCGACGACGTAACATTTTTGGCAAGAAGTGAAAAACATCTAAAACAAATAACCAAAAAATTAATACAAACGACAAAAGTATGTGGCCTAGTGGTAAATCAAGAAAAAACCAAATATATGAAAATAGATGCAGTACAAGAAGACGAGGAACAACCATATCTAAGAATCCAAATGAACCAAGAAAGAGAACTAAAGTTTATGGGCGTTAAAGAGTTTGTATACTTAGGGGTTCTAATAAATAACAAATGATGTGAATCTACAGAGATAGAGAGAACAATAATAAATACCAATAAGTGTTGTAAGTGCCCTGGTAAAGCTACTGAAATCAAAAAATAGCTCACTAAAATACATGTACGTATATACAATACCATAGTGCTTTACGGGAGTGAAACGTGGATGTTAAGGGAAAGTGATCAACAAATACTGGAAGTATGGGAAAGGCGGATATTAAGGTGGATGCGGGGGGGTAAGAAAGCAGAAGAAGGATGGGAAAGAAGATCAGATAACGAGATATACCAAATTTATGAAGACGCTCCAATTACAGAAAACATCAGAACACACAGGCTCGAATGGTTGGGGCGTTTGAAAAGGATAGAATAAGAGAGAGTGGTAAAAAACATTGCATGGAAGGAAGTCGAACGAGTACTAAAACATGGTAGACCAAGGCAGACACGGGAAGAAGGGAGGACTTAAAAGAAAAGGGAATATAAGATTAGGAACACAAAATAATGAATAAGAAAGACTGGAAAAGGATTGTAAACAACCGCTAAGGGCCTGTGTGATAAGCGTAAATTAAAAATAATAAAAATAATTTAGACCCGTTTCCTTATTTAACGTGGGAAAGTTTTTCAAGTCCAGCTGACTTTTTCTTTCCGTCTTTCACTGAGAAAAATACTGAAATTGTTACAGTTACAGGAGTGATGCAAGAAGACAAGGATAGAAACCATAACACATTTTTTTGCGTCTTATTAAATTATTATTTGTGCAATTTTTAACGATTTCCTTGTTATTACTATATTCAAAATGTGCATGTCAACATTGTCCACATTGTAATGTTTTCTTCATTAATGTTAATTGATGAGGGCATTCCACTTAATTATTGAAAAAAGCTATCAAATCAATTAGAATCATTAACTATCCAATTTTACATTCAAGCAGTTCCTGTTTGTGATTTCATTGTTATATCAAACACCCTAAGCGTTAGGCTTGACGTTTTATTTGACATTACATAATAATAAGCCTTTGTTATACCTATATAGTACTGCGGTAGTTCAATTACATACAAATTTGTATAATTGGTCCTATACTTCACTCTAGTAAACCAGTTGTTAAACCGCCTTTGAATATCCTCAAAAGTAATACACGTCTTCACTACTATTGTCTGATATGATGATATTATGGATGTAAGTGGTAATATACAATTTGGGTTAATTGATAGGTGAAATGCGCGTGAACCTAAATTATAAAATAATCAAATAATAATTATAGCCTCATACATCGTTATACATTTATGAAATCTAATTTAGAAACCTTTTTGATTATGTTTACAATTTTGTCACGTAACAACTCTAAATACGTGCTTCTGTATATAGAGCTCAATTACTTTCATTGTTATAGCATTTTGTATATCGTTAATAGTAAAAACAAAAATTATTTTTGAAATAGGTAGTTAAAGTGTCTGAAAATAGGTATTATTAGCCAGTCCGGTTTAACTATACCTATAAAAAATTTTACTCCTAATGAGTTTCATTTTTTTTAACCTAAAATTGTATGCAAACTTAACTTTCGTCTAAGATATTAAACCCGCATATTCTACAAACAGATTGTTATCGGATATGTAATACGATCCTTTACATATAACAAGTGTATCATCTGGATTTTTGGGCATACCCCTTAACATAAGACAAAAAAAATCTCTAACATTTTTATTCTCTTTGACAAATTGTATTGTGCTTGTAATAAAAGTTAGCAACCAGAACATAAAGTGCTCTAGAGTTGCAAAATCTAACTAGAAAAAAATGCCATTATTACATTAAATTCATTTTTGATTGTGTCAAAATTGGTTTGATTCTGACAGTGACGCCCGTAAGTGGGTGTAAACTGCGCGTGTGCACAAAGCCACTCGTTTTTAAAAGCCGCGCGTAGCTGAGTTATTCTGCAAAAACCAAAATCGCTTACCTTTTTTTTTTTATTTCATCCAAATATTAAATATATTGCAAGTGACCCCTGTAATAACTATCACCATCATAGAAATTAAACTCGCCTGGAAGTAATAAATTTATTAACGAAAAATATAGATTTGATTGTAATTTGGTTAAGAATAAATATTCGGTAATACAATGTCTCCAGTATGCGAATGCCGGTTTACTTTCTCCGGGGGCTGACATGGAATTCCTCAACCGACACCCAAAGAAACAATATGGGCCAGCTCATCTTTGGGCTAATGCAGAAGCTATACGGCTTCAAAGCAGATGCACCAGGTAACCAGGCCAAATTTAGTGTACAAGTCCTCAGTTGAAGATACTCGGAAAGTTATAGTTAATTCGGACGGGAGGCAGGTTTGGAATATAGAAAAAGTTCACAGTTTCCATATACTCGTAGTATGTGAAGTACAATACAAAGTAAACGATTTACTGTTAGCCTCCTTTCAATTAATTAACGATTAAAATTAATTTTTGTGTAACAATAAAAATAGGTTTGTTTCAAATATAGATGTTTCAAATCACTTTATACACAATATAATACATTAATTATTACGGATTGTTCGTTTGAGTTTGTACGTAATCATTATTAAGGTTTAGTTGGAATTTATTCTCTTACGCTGTTAATCACTGGAAATATGTTTATATTACTTTCGCCATAATTCAAATCGGTCATAAATAGGAAAATTCCATTAAATGTACTCAATGAATTATAAGTAACGGCTATCTTGGTAGCGAGCGAGAGAAGGACAAAATCCTATCGCTACAGTAAATATGATTGTTTATATTGCAATTCGGGTTTTGAAAATTTCACATTATGCACACTTTTCGGTTATGATTTTTGTGTTTGGTAACGTTGCGCTAGTGCTGTTTTGCAAATTTGTAGGATACTAGTTTGATACTCATAAAGATTAAGAGCGAGAGTGATTATCCTATTTGCTTCTAATTTTGGCTTTTCCAGAAAATTTTTAACATACAACACGGTATAAAACTTCTTAAAACTTCATTTACACAGTTCGGCAATTTGAAAATACCATGTCCGAGACCGAGATCCAGAAACAGTTGGTATAGATAATAGATGGACACATTCGAACATTATCACGCAATTTGTGCATATTTCCGTGGAGAAATTCCAGTGATGGCACGGACTAACGCTTACTAGTAAGAAAATCAAAAGCCGTGTGGTTCATGTACTTGCGTGGTAACAGCTGATCGTACAAACAGAGTTTTGTATATGTGTAATACATTATTAAACGTCAGTAACTTTTGTTGTACAAAATTTGTTACAAGACTCCGCTAGTCCATTTTGCACCAGGCATCTCTTTTGTTCGGGTCTGTCCTGCATTTAATAATACTGCGTTAGTTTCTCATTACATGAAAAATATGTTGACTGCGGTAAGTCGTGAAATATATAAAGGGGATACTGAAAATTAGGAAATTATTTGTAGGATTGATTCCAAAACGTTTAACTTCTGAACAAAGTAGATTATTATTAACGTAAATAACATATACTTTTATATGTAAATTTTGAACACTTTCCAAGAAATACACTGTTAACGTAGTCAACGTACATACAAGTCTCAAACATGAACAGTGAGGCTGCTCATCGCGTTTTGGTTATTTTAACAATATACCTTATTCTGTTTAAGGAGTTGATTTGTTCAAGGTCGTTTGAGCAAACCCCGTTGCGTCGCCCGGATCAAGATGCAGTATTTGAGAGGTTACGCCTATTCGGTACGATAACATCTCCAGTATCGAGATCAAGATCGAGTGCATGATTGTCTTGTACAAGTGCCAAGCATAAAGAAGAAAGAATATAACTTCGCCAGTTTAATATGTTAATGACCCAAACTCAAGAGAAAATCAATGATCAGTGTCAGAAACGTTGAGAGCAAATAGGAACAAATGCATGAATTAGAAGAAGACATCAAAACATACGAGGTAGGCTATTCACACTAACATTTTTCCTCCGTGGAGCTGAAGAATAGTACAACGTATTATAAGCACTACACGAGTTAATAAAAAATCTTACCAACACACTACAAGAAGAAGCTCACTGCCATACACGGAATTCAGGTCCCAAACGCTTAAAGTATTACGGTCAAAGAAAAACAAGGAATAACCCAGAGTAAGATCTGGAAAAAGAGATCCAAAGACCGAATACGGTGTTTAGATAAAATTTAACAAGTAAATATCAACTTTCAGAAGAACTAAAGTTAGAATCTATTGAAGAAGATACTAGTTGAAAGCCGGTAAGTAAAGAATACGAGGTAGAAGCTATTAACCATCTCACTTTATCTTGAAAAATTCAACTAAATTTAGAGCATTAGCCAAAAGATGTGATACTAGAAGGAATTATACTAATCATGAAAATAATTAACCAGAAGGAAACAGGGTAGAACAGTTAGAAAATGTCAAGGTGGAAGGAGAGATAGAAGAAACGAAGGCAGCAGGAAGAACTTGGCAAGTTGGTATGGGGGGACGAAGATGTGTGTGTAGATAGCACACTACGTGAGTCTGTTTGGAAAGTAGGGATCACGAAATTATCCTTAAATCTAGATCACGACAGTTTTAATAAAAATAAAAAAAAACATCTTGAACGGTAAGCAGTGAAATCAGTACAGGAAATTTAGACTCCAAGCAAGATATCGTGATTAAGCAAGACCATAAGCGTTTCGGTAATGAAATAATTAAGTTACTAATAAACGTGCATTATGTGAAAAAGAAACAGCTGCAAATGTTATGTACAAGTGAAGAAAGAAGGATAGTAGGAGCGGTTGAACAGCGATTATATTAATTGTTGGTTCAGTAGAAATGCAACTTTTCCATGGCTTGCAAACGAGTTATCACTAAAACTAAAAAGTTGTTTGAACAAAAAAATGCAGTGAACTAGCTACATCTACATTTTGGTCTTTAGCCAAAGTCATCAGTAAAAGCCGTGGTAGATCTTCATTTCCCTCATAGCATCCTTTGACGGATCTGTAGTTGCTGATTCTGTAGACACAACCATTCTTTTTGTGGATTTATCTGCAAGCTCGCGACTTAGTGATTCTGGTAAAGATGTGTCCCTAGTCATCTCTTCCTTATACACTATGAAACCAATTCATTTTCGGTACATGCCCATAGAATCGATAATCAATAGGCTTGATCGCAATAAGGCGACTGACATTGACGGTATCCCAGTTATTATGTTAACAAAATACTCTCACGAAGCTAGTACCAATCCTATCTAAGCTCTATTCGATCTCTATGTCTTATGCGGAATTTCCCCCATCTTGGAAGTTAGCAAATGTTCAGCCCATTACCAAAAAAGGCGATAAGAACAATCCTTCCAACTACGACCAATTGCCATCACTTCCATTTTGTCTGAAATCATGGAAAAAGCCATTAATCAGTAACTACGCTGTTTCCTGGAAACTAACAAACTCCTTAGTAACTCATCAATATGGTTTTAGGCACAATCGTTGAACAGATGATCTTTCATATGGGACCCAAGTTTGGGACAGTCTTAGTCGCTTTAGATATCTCAAAAGCATTTGCTCAAGTTTGGTATAAGTGTTTACTTGTAGAACTCACCTCGTTTGGGTTAAATGATACGCTTATTAATTGGGTTTCTAGTTTCGTTAATAAAAGATGAATATGTGTCGTAGTTGATGGCTTACTTTCAAAAGAAGTTAGCATTAACGTGGGCATGCCACAGGGATCAATTATAGCGGTAACACTTTTCTGCTATATATATATATATATATATATATATATATATATATATATATATATATATATATATATATATATATATATATATATATATATATATATATATATATAGATGATCCTATTTTTTCGACTAACCCTGTCCATTGCTTTGTTTTGCTTGTAGTTTATCTCAGTCCAGTCATAATAGTAATTCACCTTCTATCTCAAATCAAGACCGTAAAGCTGAAATGGCAACTTAATAAAAAAAAGACATTTAACGTGTCCTTGACTAGGGAGTAATAGTTTAGTTAAATTTAATGCTGATAAAACTGAGTGTTGCCTTGTCTCCGCCAAAAAAGATCGATCATTTCGTGTTGTAAGCATGAGTGGCTCAGGCTTTCAGGCTATATTACTATGTTGGTAATGACTGTATCTTCAAATCTGTCATAGGTTGACCATATTCTGTCAGCTTCTAAAACAGCTGCTCGTATAATATGATTTTTGTACAGATCTAACCAGTACTTTCTCCAATACGCTCTCGACATCGTTGATTATATTCAAAAAAGAGAGATTAGGCTTATAAATGGCACATCCTTAACTTCTGACATACAGTCCCTTGAGCATAGAAGAATAGCACCAGTTCTTTCTTTGTACTATACACCGTACTATACTATACACTATATACCGGTATTACAGTGTCTGTTGCGCTGCTGAAATACATACTTTGATAACACCTCGCGCCGTCTGCTAGCAATACTCGTGTCGCTAATTCACATCATTAATATACAGTACAAATCTCAACTTGTCGTACCAAACGGACACAGTCCACATTCTTCTGCACGGCTTCTAAACTCTGGAATGATCTTCCTGTTCCCGTTTTCCTCTCACTTTTGATATGAAAAAATTTAGGGTAGCCGTGTATAGCCATCTCTTGACAATTCAATATTTTCCTATCCATCCATCTACGTTTTCCTACATGCTTTAGCACGGTAGGCTAAACTTAGTATGTTCAGGATCACAATTATTTAAAAAAATATATTTCGATGCAAAACAGTGAAATATTTAAATCAGAAGCCGGAAATCGCAGAGTTAATTGATAAAAAACCAGTTAAATGTGAAAACCGCAAATTTACACTGGAAATTGCGAGAATAATTGATCAAAAGCCAGAATTAATTAATCAAAAGGCGAATCAAACTGCGAATCAATTTAGTTGCCCACGAAAACTGCGAATAAAGACTGAAATCGATTCCTATGGTACAAAACATGTGCCCCCGCTCCACGAAAATCCATTATTATGGTTGAAGACTGCACCCAAGTGGCCGGTGTGTTACACAAATCACCCTTCTATGGCAGAAACCTTCGCTCATGTGGCTCAGCACCAGTTTGGTATTTAACATTGTATTGTATTAAACTAGGTTTATATAATTCCAGATGTCCATAGTGATAAGTCTTTGATTCCTCTATAATCGTTAACTGAGTTGCTGGAGGAATTTATTTCACCTCTGGGGTAATCTTTTTCGTATATTGTTACAATATCTAAGCATGCCTCAGATAACCATCACTTTTATCATTTTTACCCCATCCTGGGAGGTTGAAATTTAGTCATGTCCTCTTAACCCAATGATGCCAAATGGAACTGACCTACTTAACGGTGTTCTTAGCCAAAGTAATCAGTTAACCAGTTATAAGGAGATAGTACTAATAAATGGTTGTAACTACATTAATCAGTTTTAATATGAAACAGTTTGTCTAAGAGTAATGCTAGACTAGGACCCACTCTTTTTTCTTAATGTTCTCTTGTAATTTTCTTACGATTAATTATGGAATAAGGAGACAGTTTTTAACCCTTGATTGTCCTCATTAGCAATGCAATATTTAAGCTAAATTTATTTATTTTTTAATTAGTTTGCTGCATTTAATTTCCATTACTAAAGTGGAACTGTATCTTTGGCAGTAATAGGAGAGCTTGGAACAAGAATTATCTCGCTTTCGAGATTAGTGCCATTCAGATTTGCCATTTTAGAACTGCATTTTTTTCTGTAGTATGTTTGAACAGTTTAGATTACGTTGAAGTTACAAACGATTGGTTGTGTTGTGAGATATACAAGAAAACTAATAATCAGGAATTACAGTCAGGTTGAAAGGATATATGGCATACGTTGAAAATCTAAAAGTGGCAATTAAAATGGTTCCTACTTTCTTCTAGGCAGCAACAATAACTTCCCCAAGACAATTTGAATTTATGAAAGATGATTTCTTGTCCATATATATATATATATATATATATATATATATATATATATATATATATATATAATACAATTTAGCGAATCTACGTTCAATAATGACAAAGTCATAACAGTGTATTGTGAATAATTAAAACTTTTAATGTACATACAGTAAAAGTGGGAGTGGGACTCGAAACCATGACCACTACTCATCAAACTAGTAAGGTACATGCAGTTTAGGATTTAATCGAGTTGATCTAGCTCCCTCGATAGCTCAGATCGTAAGAGCCCTACTCTAGTAAAGTAGTGGTCGTGGGTTCGAGTCCCACTGGAAGCAATCTTTACTGTATGTACATTAAAAGTTTTAATAATTCACAATTTAAACACTGTTATAACTTTTTCATTATTGAACTTAGATTCGCTAAATTATATTATCTCTTTAATTTGTATTGATGACGTGCTTAAAGCAACTTATTCTACATTTCAACTTATGGGTCTGTACGATACATGGAAAATTCAAGCTTATAGACACCTCGCCACGGAAGTGACTGGTTATATAAAATTTAAGAATTACAACATCAATCTTGTAAGGTACATGCAGTTTAGGATTGAATCGAGTGGAACTAGCTCCTTCGATAGCTTAGATGGTAAGAGCCCTACTCTAGCAAAGTAGTGGCCGTGGATTCGAGTCCCACTCGAGGCAATCAATTGTATAAACCCACTTTAATACATACAACATTAAATACAAAAATAGCACTGAGTCACATGAGCGAAGGTTTCTACCATACAAGGATTATTTGTATAACATACCGTGCACTTTGGTGAGGTTTTCAACCATAGGAATGGATTTGCGTGGAGCGGGGGCACTTCAAACACGTTTTCTACTGTATGAATCGATTTCAGTTATGATTCGCAGTTTTCGTGGGCGACTAAATCGATTCGCAGTTTGATTGGTATTTTGATTAAATAATTATGGTGTTTGATCCATTAATTGTCGCGACTTGCAGTGCAGATTTCCAGTTTTCACGTTTAACTGGTTTTTTGATCAATTAACTCTGCGATTTCCGGCTTTTTATTGAAATATTTCAATGTGTCGCAGCGAAATAGATTTTTTTTAATAATTGTGATCCTGAACAGGCCAAGTTTGGCCTACCGTGCTATAGCACTCAGGAACACTTAGGTGGATGGATCCGGGAATATTGAATTGTCAAGAGATGGCTATAAACGGATACCCTAAATTTTCTCATATCATAAGCGAGGGGAAAACAGGAACAGGAAGATCATTCCAGAGTTTAGAATCCGTGCAGAAGAATGTTTATTACGTCCGTTTGGTACGACAGTTTGAGATTTGTACTGCGTATTGATGACATGAATTAGCGAATTGAGTATTCCTAGCAAAGGGGGCCCGAGATGTTATCAAAGAACGGAATTCAGCAACGTAATAGCCATTGTAGTACCGATAATACAAAGAAATAACTTATGCTATTCTTCTATGCTCAAGGGACTGTGTGTCAGAAGTTAAGTACGGGTCATTTATAAGCCTAATCTCTCTTTTTTGAACAAGATCAACGATATAGAAAGTACTAACCCAGAGGTAGAAACTATATTCTAGATGACGTCAAATTTGAACCTTAATCAGCAGAAATAGTTGTTGAGAGGTAAAATATTGCTTAGACCTGTCCAAAAAGCCTATTATACGAGCAGCTGCTTTAGCAGCTGACAGAATGGTCAACCCATGATAGATTTGAAGATACAGTCATTCATAGTAATACAGTCTGAAAACATAAGATCTGAGCCACTCATGCTTACAATAAGAAATGATCGATCTTTTTTGACGGAGGCAAGGCAACACTAGGTTTTATTAGCATTAAATCTAACTAGATTATTACTTCCACAATCAAGGATACGTTGAATGTCTTTGTCGATTGAAATTGCCATTTCAGCTTCACGGTCTTGGTTTCAGATGGAAGGTGCATTACCATTATGAGTGGACTGAGATGAACCACAATGAAGAGTGCTGTTGTCAGCAAAGCAATGGACCGGGTTAGTGGTTGAAGATTGAAGATCATTCATGTATAGCTGAAAAAGTGTAGGCGTTATAACTGTTCCATGTGGTATGCCCGCGTTAATGCCAACTTCTTTCAAAAAGAAGCCATCAACTACGAGACGTGTTCGTCTTTTGTCAAGGAAACTAGAAACCAAATTAATGAGTGTATTATTTTACCTAAAAGAGGCGAGTTTGACAAGTAAACACTTGTGCCAAACTTGGTCAAATGTTTTTCAGATATCTAAAGCGACTACGACTGTTTCACCAGATTATTCTAATGATTGACTGACGTACATTGAAAAATAATTGCGGATCATCTCTTATTAAATTAGAGCAATCAAAAATTCGTTGCCGGAGATGATGGACGTTTGTAGTTGGCACTGAATACACCGTGTCTTTTAAACGAACCCAGAAAAACAATCCATAGGGTTTAGATCCGGTGAACGTGCAGGCCAAGGAACCTGTCCTCCACGTCCAATCCAGTTTGCATTAAAAGTTCGATTCAATGACCGCCTAGCAGTGAGTGTAAAATGAGGAGGCGTACCATCGTGCATGAAACACATCCGGCCCCTAACATCCAGATGGACATCTTCTAGTAACGGGGGTAAATATTATTCAAAAAATTGGTGTATGAATTACCATTTAAACGTTGTGGCAAAAAGAATGGACCAATTAAATTATTGCCAATAATACCAGCTCATATATTCACAGTCAATTGCTGTTGATGATTGGTTTCAACGAAAACGCGTGGATTTTCATAATCGTAGTAATGATTGTTATGGAAGTTAAAAGTTCCGTTTCTGGCGAAACCTGCCTCATCAGTGAATAAGATAATCGATGGATAATTTCGGTCACTATTGAATTTTTCTAGAAACCAACGTGAAAAGTTCACTCTTGCTTAAAAATCATTAATGGTCAAAGCTTGTGTCTTTCGATAATGGAAAGGTCACAAGAGTTCCGTTTTAATAATTCTACATATCGTGGAATTATTTTCTCTTGAAGTGTTCTTACAGTTCGCCTCCTACCACTGTCAATTCTTGGTGGCTTCAAACAACCTGTGAGAACCCGATGTGAATAGAATTTTTATAAATTGATAATATGTACCACTTTCACGAAGATGCCGGTGAATGTTGGCAAACGTCTTTTTATTCGGTATACGCCGATTTGGAAATGCCGGGGAATATAAATGAACAGCTTCAGCACAATTCCCAAAAACTCTGCCATACATTATGTGCATATCTGCAATTTCGGAGTTGGAATACCGATTATTATTTATTATGGATAAAGAAATTGTACGAAAACTGATCAAAAATTACAATATGACAACTATGTCTTTTAGTCCACTGCCCACTTACTAAATTTTGGTGCGGTAGTATTTAATTGACCGTTCACTTTATCAACTTCAACCAAGAGAACCAAGTTTGCAGAAAATTGAATAACGGACCCAAAAAAGTCACCAAAATACCTTAAAAATCATACAAAAAGGTTGGAATAGAAAGTATACGGGAACAATGTGAAAACTAATACCTACAGAGCTGGGCAGTATTTGAATTTTTAAATACTTTGTATTTAAATACTTTTTCGAAACTGGTATTTGTATTTATGACTCAAATACTTTCAGCAGTATTTAGTATTTAACTACTCTTCAAAAGTATTTAATTACTTTTCAGAGTATTTAAATACTTTCAAAGTATTTAAATACTTTCGGAGTAAAAATTGGGCAAATTAAAGACGATAATTATTTTGGTAACGAAAGTAAGAATATTCAATCACTTTGGACGTATATATATATATATATATATATATATATATATATATATATATGTATATACAGTGTCCGCAATGTTTTTACTCAAAGATAAGGTTGCGTATAATTTACTTCTATTAAAATTGCTTCATTTTACATTAATTTAATAAAACTTTGTTTAAGAATTATAAAAACCGTGAAATAAGCAACAAATATCAAGCTGCTATATTACCATACGTACTATTGGAAAGTAGGCCATGAAATTTTTATTACAAAACAAAAAATAATAAAAATGTTTTGGTAAACATTTTGGAAATAATTTACGCCAACAGTATGTAAAAAAGTGACTTAATAGTTTAACTGGCGAAAATTATCGAAACTTTGCATCAGAAATGCGTACATTTAAACATACAAAATTAATTTTTGTTGCAAAATTACACGAAAAAAGTACTTTTACCTAAAAAGTTTGCACGACACAATGAAATACCATCAATTTATTCCTCTAACGTAGATTACATAAAACTTCCGCCGATTATATAAACGCAAAATTGAAAAAAATGATAAAAATTCAACATTACAGTGGGCTGGTGAAAATTGGCGTGGTAATAAAAAATCAAATTTCGAAATAACTTTTTTCTATAACATTTTCCGAAATTCGAAGAAATAAACCCGTTTTCTACATTTTTAGAAAAAAATGTCATTTTTGACAGCTAAGGAAAATCACGTGATCATTTCGGATCAGGTGATATTTGATCTTGCATCAAGCATAAACCAATTCCGGAAATATTTTTTCCCAAAAATTACAAAAAAATGTTCCCGTTTGATACGGACTTTATTGCGGACACTGTATACGAGATTCCAACCAAGTATAGCACTTTGACCCACCAGGTACTATATTCTTTTTACTCGATCAGAAATTAAAAGTTCTAATATGTAATTAAGTATTTTGTAAAAAGATTTTGTTTTCAGATTTTAAGACGATATGGAGATTCCTGAAATTAATGCAAAAGATTTTGAAGATGATTTTAATAGCGACGATAGCGTAAGAGATCCTGACTATGGGAGAGAAAATATTAAGAGGAAAAAAATACCTGATTATTTTGCCCTACACCGAAGAACTGAGCCCAGTACCTCTCGGATTAGGAGCCCATCACCGTTAAACTCTTCAGCGTCAACAGAACTCCAAAGCAGTTGTGAATCCAGCTTAGAAACAGAAATCTTTGAAAAATATTCTTCTTTATTTGATGGTACTTATTATAAAATAATAGAAAAAGGTCCTAACTTTGCTATAACCGCCCAATGTCAAGTATGCATCCCCAACATTAAGTACATTAAAGGTAGATGTAATTCAACAACAAATTTCTTGAAACATATTAGAACCAAACATTCTCAGGAATATCATAAATATCTGGACTATAAAAAGACCATTTCTAAGCTTGCCCAAGCGAGACGAAAAGAGATGGAGACATCGTCTCTGAACGAGTCGACTATGTTTAATAAAAAGAAACAAATTGATCTTAAGTCTAGTTTTTTAGGGATGGGTCAAAGAATATCTCAACCTGAATTTGATAAAAGGCTTGTAAAATTCATTACTAATACAATGTCTGCCTTATCAATAATTGAAAATGAGAGCTTTACTCAGTTGTTCGATGGATTTAATATTAGGGTCATGTCTAGGAATACAGCGGTAAGACAAATATCTGAATTAAGCAAAACAACAATTGAAAACATTAAAGTTACATTGGAGTCTGTCCCATACATATGTACCACAGCAGATGTTTGGTCCTGTAAAAAAAAAGGAGTTTTTTGGGCGTAACATGCCACTGGATCGACCCCGTCACATTTGAAAGACAATCAGCTGCTTTAGCATGTGGAAGATTTTCCGGAATTTACAGCTTCGACCGAATAGCTTAGCTCATTGACGATATTCACACAACTTTTGGACTTAGAGCTGAAAAAATTACTGCAACAGTTACCGACAATGGATCCAATTTTATTAAAGCATTTAAGGAATATGGTATCAACATGCCCAATTCTGTTGTTTTGAATGAGGGCAACATGCTTAATGGACCCTGACCAGATAGATATCAACGTTAGTGAAGATTTGGACGATATTCTTTTTGTACCGAACACCTTCATGACCACTGACGAAGTCGACGACAAAGACTTTCCAAACATACAGTTACCGAAGCATCAACGCTGTATATCTCATACAATAAACTTAAGTGCGACTACAAACTTTTCAAAATCCATAAACAAATCTCTCTCTATGCGAATCCGTTATACAAACATTCTTAACAAATGCTCCCAATTGTGGAATAAAGCTGGGCGTCCAAAGTCAGCAGAAATCATTAAAGAAGTTTTAGGCCATCATCTCAGCTATCTAGGAATCACCCGTTGGAATTCACATTATGAAGCTATTAATCAAATTTTGGTGGAAAAAGAAAAATTGCTTACACTTTACGAGAAGCTTGAAATCAAGCAATATTCATTGAATGAAAATGAGGTCGAATATTTAACACAATATGCGCTGGCTTTAGCACTGGATATCTTACAAATATATATTATGGATTTGTTATACCCACTATTGCCAGTATGAAAATAAAATTAGAAAAATTAAGAAAGGGAAACTTAAAATACTTTTCTTCAGCTGTGGAAGATATTTTATTAACAGTTTCCAAGAGGTTTGAGGAGTACTTAACATTTGAAGAAATGACTGTTACCTCCGAGCATTTAGGGGCTAGGGATCTTTCTTCATCATCTGCGATTTTTAATTACTAGAGAGTTTGCAGCACTTGCAAGAGACACAAACAGAGTTGACCATGCTTAGCAAATATCCTGTAATACAAAAATTGTTTCTAAAATACAACACAACCCTTCCGTCATCCGCACCCGTTGAAAGAATGTTTTCATATGCTACCTTTATTGACACCCCACGTCCTCACGCTTCGTCAGATCAAAATTTTGAAAATTTGGTACTTATGAAGGCTAATAATACTTATTTAAAAATTTAAATGTTTATTATTATTTATTAACAACTGTTTGTTCCTTTGTATGTAAAAGAAAACTGTTTATCATATGAATATATACTATATAGTAATATAGTTTATAGTATATTGTTTCTTTATATTTGATCCACTTGGTTGTATTTAGACAGATTAATAAACGAGTTAACATAGCTGAAAATTTTTTCACCAACTATTAGTACCTACTACATACTTCAGTTAAGTTAAGTAAGTAAAAGTTAAGTTATTAAAAGTATTCAAATACTTTCTTAAATATTTAAATATTTTGGAAAGTATTTAAATAAAGTATTTAACCTGAAAAAGTATCTGCCTAGTTATATATATATATATATATATATATATATATATATATATATATATATATATATATATATATATATATATATATATATATATATATATATATATATATATATATATATACAAATACAATCAAAACTAGCAAACATGTACGCGTCAAGCAAAAACATGCAAACTCACAAGAAAACAAAACCCTAAAACAGAAAAAACAAGCCAAAAACACTCAATCACATAAAACTTACACAAAACAAGCAAAAAACGTATTAAAGAAACATGAAATAGAGAACACCCCAAATATTCAAATCATTGAAACTAAACAAACTGTTTAAGATGAAAGCAAGTAGACAAACACAACCACCCCTGCTTGCGCCCATACACATACAGAAAAATATAATAGAATTACGCACACAAAGGAACTAGCCACTGTTAACAACCAAAACAAGCAAGAAAACATACCAAATCATGCAAAAATTTAGTAACAAGCAATCGCCGAAACATGTAAACCCACAAACATATAAACAAACAAACTAGCAATCAAGTAAGCTCCCAAGCCCAAAAAATGTAAAACCAACAGTATATAAACTAACAAATAAGTACACACGTATCTAACCACACAAACAAACAAAGATCCGCTAACAACACACAAACACACGAGACAAACAAGAAAACATGTCAAAAATGCCAAATAAAAAAATACAGTAGCACTTAACCAACACATACAAACATGTAAACAAACGTATGTGTTAACATACAAACAATACCCAAAATATGAGTCAGCTATTAATAGTGCCAAATCATGCAAACAGAGACACCAGCAACTATGTAACTGTCCAAGCACAAAACATTTAAATCCCGTAAACCCGTGTGCGTGTGCTTGTGCGTATGTGTGGGCGCGCGCGCGTGTGTGCGTGGGTGTGGGTTCATGCGATTGCGATTGGGCGCTTGTGTGCTTTTTTTCATGTTAAACAGTTTTAGTTTCCCAAATCTGGATGTTTGAATAGTGTTTTATTGCATACATAGCTTATTTGGTATAATTTCTTGCTTGTTTTGTACAATTTTAATGTGATTGAATGTTTCGTGGCTAGCTTCCTTTGTTTTGGTGGTTTGGGTTGTTTGTTGTAACATGTTTTAGCTTCTTTGATATATTCTCTTTATGCGTGTGCGTGTGCATGCACCTGCGCGTGAGTATGCTCGTTCGCGTGTATGTGCGTGTGTGTAAGTGTTTGCGCGTGTGGTGGCGTGCGTGTAGCGTGTATGTGTGCTGTGCGTGTGCGTGTGCGTGTGCGTGCTGCGTGGTGCGCGCGTCGTGTGCGGTGTTGCGTGCGTGTGCGTGTGCGTGTGCGTGTGTGCGTGTGCGTGTGCGTGTGCGTGTTCCGCGTTCGGATAATGCAAAGTGCGATGTGCGTAAATGTGTGTAATGTAAACTCCATGAGAGGATTTAGATGCAGTGTTGAGTTGTTTGCATGTTGATGACATAGAAGATGTGGAAAATGCTGCAATACGATGTAATAAACGTGTGCGTAATTAGTCCGCGTTTGAGTATGTGTAAGATAACTCTCAAAGTATCGATTCTCCGGGTAAATTTTGTAATGTAAACATAAACCATGAGAAAGAGATTTAGATTCATACTTGAGTTGGGTTTACTGTTGATGACAGTAGAAGATGGAAAAATCTCAAATACATTAATAAACTTGCGCTAATTAGGGAGGTGTTTGAGTTGTGTAAATAACTCTCAAAAGTATCATTCTCCGAGTGAGTATCTTACTGTTGACGAACAATTGTTGTCATGCAGGGGAAATGTAGTTTTAAGCAATACACCAAGTAAGCCGGCGAAGTATGGGGTAAACGTTTTTTCCTTGACAGGCTATAAGAGTGCCTTATGTTGGTAGGCAACCTGATGGTCCATTCAAAGTGAATAACTCAGCCGAAGAAATCGTTCTACGTTTGGTGAAACCAGTTCAATGTAGCAACAGAAACGTTACAGGTAATAACTGGTTCACCAGCCTTCTCGCTAGAAATCTTTTTAAAAGACTAACGTATGTTGGCACGATAAGAAAGACAAACGAGAAATACCGAAGGAGATAGAAATAAGATTCTAGCATCCTCAATTTTTGTATTCCAAGTAGACGCTATTCTAGTTTCATATTACCCTAAAAGAATAGGATTGTCTTAGTATTATCAACTATGCACCATGATGCTTCAATTTGTAACAACCCTTTTTTGTGTTGTATAAAATATACCTCAATTTAAGATCTTTCCTTCATTTAGTTCTAAATACAAGAAAATTTCAATTATTGAGATATTGGGTATGAGGTAGGCAACTTAATTTGCATATGTTCTTAGTGCATAAAGATTTATATTCCTACTTTTAATTTTTATTCATTTCTTATCTTATAAGTAACGCGTCTGCGTTAAGTTATTCTGTTCATATCATGTGCGCAGAACCGCTTCATCTACTTCGAAAGCCTCCATCATTTTCACTTCCTGTTTTAATGTCGAAGCAGAAAGCTGTTTCTTTTTGATTTTTACCTAAATTTATGTGAAAGCGCCATCAATTTGGTGGTAAGATATATTTTTAATACATTTACATAAAATTAAAGCATTTTGTTCTTTTTAGGCGTTTTCTTTACGTTTTTCTTTACGTATTTTTTATACCATTTTTACTTTAATTACACGTTTATCATTATTTCAATTTACAACGTAATTGCATCTTAAGTACGCATTTGATTTTGTTGTTGCGTACATTTTTCGTTTTATGATTGCAATGTCTTTTGAATGGAAAACTTACAAATAATGCAGTAAGAAGTGGATTCAACAGTTTTAAGAAGAAATTTATACGGATTTTATTAAGATAATTTCAGTTTGGGGTGCGGTTGATAACATTATGTCAAGATTGCACAATGATGACGTAAGAATGACTTCATCTTGTTAACCTCTCCGTAATCTTATTTAGATACCAGAGGTTGTCAAAAGAAAGAAGTTTGTGTATAAAATTTCTAAGGTATTTATGTAGTGACTTATTTAGTACTTTAAGCATAATTTTAAGACCTTCATTATTTCATCATTACATTTGGTATTCAATAAACATAGTATGTATATTGTATTTTTTTACATTTTTGTGAAGTCGGTTTAATTGTTCCGATATTTTAAAAAAACAATTTGGCGCCCGAGATAATTTTTTACATTTTTTATTATTGATGATAAGTGGTAATTAAGCAAATCATTTTAGTGAACCCACCCTATTAATCTACCGACAAGAGCCAAAGGCACAATTATAAGTGGTGTAAGGTTAGTATTTTTTGGAGAATTTATTATTTCATTAACTTAACTTACTTTTTATTATTTAAAATTTCACATACCTATACACGTTACAACCTTTTTTTATTACAAATTGATCATTCAACTAATAACCAAATAACCAAAGATCATAACATTTTACAATTGGATCAAAGTGGAACACAGGCACCTTGCGCCATCTTGGATTTTGACGTCACAAGCCTCGCCCCCTGGGACAACTTTCGCCATCTTAGATTTTTACGTCATAAGCCCCGCCTCCTGGGATACCTTCCCCTGCACTTTTCGTACTCGTCTACGTGGGAGGCGTATATTTGGAGGGTGGGATCGGCTTCCTTTCGGGGGCCATTTTCAACCCTTGGGCGGAGTTGAGCCCCTAATTAAGGTCCCTTTTGGCAACATTAAGAGCCTTTTTGGCTTTTAACCGATTGGTAGTGCGTGCACCCGCCTCTC
Source organism: Vesta saturnalis (assembly GCA_036346205.1). Taxonomy (NCBI): domain Eukaryota; kingdom Metazoa; phylum Arthropoda; class Insecta; order Coleoptera; family Lampyridae; genus Vesta; species Vesta saturnalis. The sequence continues at coordinate 32,831 of JARFJB010000016.1, read as the reverse complement.
TGGCTTCTGATTGGTCCTTAGCCCCACTACACAGCCGCTGTACTCTGATTGGAGGACTAAGTCTCTGCATTCTGATTGGTTATGGCGGGAAATTTGAATTTGTATTCTAATAAGGGGCCGTAATGCTAAGTTGTAAGACACGTGTAGATCTTCAATACTTGTTCTCGATCCTTCGCCCCTGTCGCGTGCAGAAACTAGCTCTTGGGACTTGGCCCCAATCGTGGCCGCTTGGTGCAATTGTATGTGTGTTCTAACCTAATCTTACAGTTGTATGTCTTCGCCCCCGTCAAAAAATTTGTATTACAATAAGGAGGCCCTATCCTTGTAAGACAAGACTTGTATTAGGGTCTGCGCCCCGGTCTCCTTTGAGTTAAAATTGATTTTTAGCCATCTAGTGGCGTATAGACTAATGAACATTTTCTGTAATAGAAGTTGATCATGCACACTTCTCTCTCTCTCTCTCTCTCTCTCTTTAGGCTCTCTCTCTCACACACAAATCAATTAATTAATTAATTAATCAATCTCAAACAAATCATGCTTGATCGAATCAATCAGATCAATCAACCAAAATCAATAAATCATGTCTTACAATTTGCGGAAACCAGCTTACAGTTCAAAACCGAATACAATAAAGTCTAAATTAAATATTATATGGAGTAATAAATAATTTCTACCCTAATGCAATGATCTTCTTTATAGAGGCAAATTCTTTTTCTGAACAGTCACCACCTATAGATTCGGAAAATTATGTCTGATTTATTTGCATGTTCAATTGCATACACACAAAATTCTTTCATTGAAACGTGTTCAGTAACAGTTATAAAAACCTCATTAAAAGGACTGGAAAGTAATAATTACTTATATATAACATAGAGTTAAATTAAATTAACATGTTTTAGAAACATCAAATTGATATAATGGAAATAAAAGGTAAAAGATTTTAATGGTTTATTATTATACGCGAATTAACAATAACTATAAATTTAAAATCCACGAATACGTACCAGCTATTGTAGATCTGATTTCATGACGTCATCCTATAAGAGTAGTGATTTTAAAAATTTATATCGACATTTTTGTTAGCAATAGCAAGTAAAACATATATTAAAAAATAATACACATACCTTCGGATATGTTTTCTCTTCAACTGTTCTAATAATAACCATATGTTGAACTGAAATATTTCTATATAGCTCACTAAACACGGTTTCTACTTATGAATGGCTGGATATAAACTGGCTATTGCTTTCCCTTATTAGCTAATTTAGAAAGCAATAAACAAAACCTGATTACTGCAACTCGTATTTAGCATTCATGTTGTACTTATAAATTTACATTCAAAATAAAAAAACGACGATAACATGCTTTAAAAGAAAGATTCTCACTTTTATCGTGTAAAAGCCAGGGGAGGGGAGAGGGGAGAGAGGAGAGGAGGGAGAGGGAGGGAGAGAGGAGAGGAGAGGGAGAGGGAGAGGGAGAAGGGAGAGGGAGAGAGAGGGAGAGGGAGGGAGAGGGAGAGGAGAAGGGAGAGGAGAGAGGGAGAGGAGAGGGAGAGGAGAGGAGAGGAGAGGAGAGGAGAGGGAGAGGAGAGGAGGGAGAGAGAGGAGAGGAGAGGAGAGGAGAGGGAGAGGAGAGGAGAGGGAGAGGAGAGAGAGGGAGAGGAGAGGGAGAGGAGAGGGAGAGGAGAGGAGAGGAGAGAGGGAGAGGGAGGGAGAGGAGAGGTAGACGGAGACGGAGACGGAGACGGAGACAGAGAGAGAGAGAGAGAGAGAGAGGCGGGGAGGTTGGGTGAGGAGGGAGGAGAGGAGAGAGAAACGGATAAACGAGAGAGAGAAAGAGAGGTGTGCTTGATCAACTTCTGTTACCGAAAATGTTCATTAGTCTATACGCCACTAGATGGCGCTAAAAATCAATTTTAACTAAATGGGGTACCGGGGCGCAGACCCTGATACAAGTCTTGCCTTACATGGATAGTGCCAGCTAATTAGAATACAAATTTTTTATGACGCGGGCGAAGACCTACAACTGTAAGATTAGGGTAGAACCCACATACAATTGCACTAAGGGGGCTACGATAGGTTCCAAGGCCCAAGAGCTAGTTTATGCACTTATAAGGTTAGGGCCCCATTTTTAACCAGGGGGCCGCGACAGGGGCGAAGGCCCGAGAACAAGTATTGAAGATCTACATGTGTCTTACAACTTAGCATTACGGCCCCTTATTAGAATACAAATTCAAATTTCCCGCCATAACCAATCAGAATGCAGAGACTTAGTCCTCCAATCAGCGCACAGCAGCTGAGTAGTGGGGCTAAGGACCAATCAGAAGCCAGAGAGGCGAGTGCACGCACGACCAATCGGTTAAAAGTAGGGCGTGGCCTAGTTTTAATCCCTCCAATCAGATCACTGCATATACGCGCAATTACCTAACCTCCAAGGGGTATATAGCCAAAAAGGCTCTTAACACTGACAAAAGGGACCTTAATTAGGGGCTCAACTCCGCCCAAGGGTTGAAAATGGCCGAAAGTAAGCCGGCCCCACCCTCCATATATACGCTTCCCACGTAGACGAGCACAAAAAGTGGTGGGGAAGGTATCCCAGGGGGCGGGACTTGTGACGTCAAAATCCAAGATGGCGAAAGGTTTCTGTGTTCTACTGATCAAGATAGGCGTGGATCTAGTTGACCAGTTCTGTGGAAATTACGATGTGTCACGAACCACGAGACGTTGGCCTATGGTGCTCTTTTTCGACCTGCTAAATATAATAGGAATTAATGCGGCATACATTTATTCTCAGCACTTCGACAAAACAGCAAATAGAGACGATTTTTTACAAAATATTAGTTGGCAATCGATTAAACCAAAAAAAAAAGGCGGAACGAATTTCTAATATTTCATCAATCCCGAGAGAACTATGAAAACGAGCGAAGTTGCTATTGGGTGAAGAGGCAGCTGAAGTTGAAGTTGCTTAACGAACTGGATTGCGTGGTCGACGTTATCGTTGTGGACGTCAAAGAGATAAAAGTAATAGAAAATGGCGCTTCAAATGTCAACGGTGGACCTGTGGAGAGCATCTGCTCGAAGTACGCACAAATTGTGTTGTGAAAGAGAATTAATTTTTAAAATATAATAAATAAAACCTTTTTTTTTTGCAATTTGTATTTTTATTTATTCAATATTAGCATTATTTAGAATATCACTTAATAAAAGTTTAATATTTTTGCAGAATTTAATTTAAGTAGTCACCCACGTGACTATTTATGTAAGAAAGTTAGGGGCGCCTAATGAGGAGTTAAGCACAAAATTTGTACCGTAAGCAAAATTTAATACAAAATGAGTACAAAATTATCGCATATGCGTGGATTACTTGAATAGTGACATGTTCTAACTTCATGTACCTCCATTATCCCACGTTTACCCCATATCGCCTTATTATATTTGTATCTAATACATCTGATTGTAGACACGTGCTAATAATAAATACAAATGTAAAAAAAGGAGTTTTCATTGCTATTATCTTTATAATCTTATTATTACTACTACAAAAGTTTGGAATGTAAGAAATTGACATTAATAGGTTAAATTAGATGTTCGAAATAAAAAAAAACTCACTTTTCCTATATCACCAGAGATAAAAAAGTAATAGCTTAAGATCAATTTGCATACAAATGTCTGGACCAGTAGTAAAGTAGCCCATTCGCCTACGCCTTTTTCATAAATGCTAATTTTTTATAGATATTTATAGTTGATCGATTATTTTCAGGAATGAATGGTGCACGTGCCGTGATGTCAAACGCTAGGTTAGATTTAATGCCACTTTTTTTCAACATTGAATGTATATAACCGTTTTAATTATTTTAGACGTATAAAAAGTTACTTAAACCTTTGTCAAATGTATTGAATCCTCCAAAGTATCCGGTGACCTGGATTTGCGAAATTAGTACTTTACTAATTTGTAAGATAAAAATTGGAATAATGGGTATAGATTATTGTGAGATTACATAAAATCTAACGACAGTGAGGAATTAAATTTATACAGATTTGGTGCCTTCTAGATCTGACCAGATAACTTGCAAATGTAAAATATATACTTTAATGCTTTTATTTGTCAGTGACAGATATGAATATACGAAGAAAGGCAATTTTGTGGTCACAAAAAGCATTGGCTATAATAAGCATAGCGTGAGCCTTATGCCGTGACGACAATGACTGACCGGTGACATTTCCAGATATTGAAAACAAAACACATTTAATTGGTTAGTTCTTATCTGATGCATTTAGTTTTAAAACTTCAACATTAGCACGTGTCGCCGAGCTCGTTTAGACTGTTGAATAGTTAGACGTTATTTATTGAAAGCTCGATAATCAAAAAGAGCTGAATATAGGTCATTCGTGTTGTATTTGTACACGTTGTTATATTGTTTTTAATTCTCTTAAAAAGTATGAAATTATGTAACGGTAAAGAAGGTAAAACGTCGAAGTTGTGAATTAGTGCAAAGGGAATTGGGATAACATTCTCATAAATGAATTTACCTGTTGCAACCCTAATCTGTTGCGCTACGCCAAGTATTGCTTGAATTATATCTAAACTAGCGAAAGTTTTTGTAGATAATTGTGTGTAACTGGAACGTTAATTTCAATTAATATCAGTCTAAATATAAACATAATAAGTGAATATAATGAAACTGGGCAGGAGAGCTGTAAATACTATCATAGCCGATCAATGTAATATTGAATGACAGTAGGCAACATTCACCTTCTTCTTCATTTTGGTCTTCTATAATCGGTCGCTTGTACGAACTGGGTATCTTATCCTTACATAAAAATAAACCTGAAAAAGTTTGAAAATAAAAAGCACATCAGTTGGAAATGATAACCGGTTTGTGAAGTTTGTATCTTCGTCTTTCTCTTTAGTAGTACACCACAACTACTGTTATTACGTATTAGAGATTTAACGATGGGGCCAATTATTAAATCTGCTGTTCTTGCTGTCGATGCTGCTGTACATTATTTTATTCATTGTGCGTCCCGTCAGATTACCTTTCTAGAATCGACTCAACAGTTTTACGCTGATTGATGTTTTTATTATTGTTTAATTATTTGCGAATACTACAGCTTATCATATTTATGGTGATAAAAGATCGACTTTAATTTAATAATTATAGAAGCCTAGAAAGGCTTAGAAGGTCAATGGACCGAGGAAAGGGGCAACGAACAAGGGTAAACCCGAGCCTATTCCCTCTCCCCAGTACCTGTTGGTTGCCACTTGCCAGTGTGTTAAACGAGGATATTGTTCTTTAAAAAATAATCTACATGCTACGAAGCTGTTAAAGCTTCTTTTGTATACTATTTTTTCTCTCTATTCAACCTGTTTTTCACATTGTATAAAATATCAAATAAAATTGACAACGCAACGATAAGTTACAAACAGCCAGTTTGGGACGCTTGTGCTTGTCCTTTGCCCTCATGTATATTATAACTTGAATGTTTATTAAAGTAAAAAAGTCACATTTAACCTGTATAGCAGTGTGCCATGCCACGTGTTTTGCCATGTTATATTTTAAATGTCTTGTTGTAATTTGGGTAACAAAGACCTCCATAAATTACCAACAAAGCACATCGGTTACATCAGTTTACTGTAGGGTGAGCTATTATTAGACAAGCTGTCTTACTTTTTGTTAAAGCATATTCGTCAGTGGTTCTACTAAAAATAAACAATTTGCCATTTCTATCTTTCAGAAATCTATAAATGTCACTCATCCAATTTCATAATGACTTTCAGGATAACGTGGATATACTTAGACTCTATCAGTTCACTTCATTTTCAAAACCCCGTTTTAATAAAACAAAACAATCTGCGTAATCTCAGTTCATACAAAACGACGACTGTCTCAGTATTGATCAAATTTTCAACACTTCAACACCCTACTTGTAGGAATATCGTCTGTTTAGTCAAAGGGTTATTTGAGACAAGATTGCATAAATTATCACGGTACAAAAATAAGCTAATACTTCTTTAACACATACGCATTTCATACATTTCAGTAAAATTTGTAAAAAAGTGTATGTATCTGCAGTTTTACATACGTGACAATTTGCAATTGAATTGACCTTTACACACGATTTTTGTGCGTCGGGAGGTTAATCCTACTTAAAAATTGTACAAAAAATGAACTATCTACATTCATTCACGTGAATGGATACACAACAAACGAAATTTTTATTTCAGCTAAAAAAAATTGCCTTAGCCAACTCCAAAAACTTCCCTACCTTCGATTATTTGTCAGTTTGATAAAAAAAAACGAGTGAATGAAAATTAAAACAAAATATTTTGATAGATTTCTTAGTTTTAAATTATAACTTGTTTTACATCTGTGGTTTTCTTAAATACAACACGTTTAGTGAATTAAAAAGTTTGGAGCCGATTCGAAAAACTTTCAATTATTGGAGTCGATTCAATAAAAATGTAAGATAGATTTATTAAATCTTCATCAATTTCGAACCGGATTCTGTATTTAGCTAAAAGTAATAAGACACAAGGTCATACACCAACTAAGTTAGTAAAACTAGCTGCAAAGGTTTTTCATTACTTAAGGAGAAAATCAATTTACGCGCATTATGAGATATCATCTAAAAGTAATTAAAATATTATTATAATTTGTCAAACCGAATTATTATGCATACCAAACTAACAATTGTATACTTCCGGACAGATGCGTTTCACGAATTTGATCTTCGTTCACTCAAAGTTGACGCAATTTTCCTGATATTAATTGTATTACTCCGTAACGTCTGCACCGTTCTCGATCAAATTTAACTGAGGTCTAAACATTTACGTCAAGTTTGAATGAAGTCGCAATTCAAGTTTGTGAGATTCCGGCTGTAAGGAAATTCAAATCCGCCCCTCTCACTCCGTATCCCACCTATTCTAAAAATCAAAGGGTCCTAGACATTTAGGTGTTAAAACATATATGTCAAATTTGAATAAAACTGATTTTCAATTCATTTGTGGAGAAAATAAAAAATCACATTAAAACCTATTACTCCTTGCCCCACCTCCAAAAATCAAGGGATCTGGACAATTAGGTTCTAAGTTTCAATAAATTTGTTTTTGCAATTTTTTAGTTATCGCGGTCGAAAACAAATCGTATCATAAAAATCATTTTTTGGAATTATTTCGATTTCTTTGACCGATTACACTAACTTTCCCTTCAGGTGGGAAAGTTTACCCCTTTTCAAATTCTAGCCTTTATTCTAGGGATTGTTTCCATTAACCTTAGTCCAGTTGGCGACAGAGCCAACTGGTTAACAATCTTTTTGTATCAAATCACGCTGAAAGGAAGATAATCAAGTTTGTTTTAAATTATGCATGATATGCATTTTCAGACCGAATTAATGTGTATTCCAAATTAACAAGTTATACACCTGCCTAACGACTGACGCGTTTTACCTATTTATCTTAATTTGTCCCGAAATGTAGCGAATTTTGTTGATGTTATTTTTATTGCCTCGTAATTCCTGCACCGATCGTCATTGGGGACTCAATCTTTAGATCTTAAATACTCAATCCATAAGATTGATCACAGACACATATCCACACGCACTCGCATATGTATACGCACATCACACGCTCACCAACACACACATGCATACGCTCACGCACATTCACTCGCGCACGCACACGCATACAATCACTCACATGCATATGCATACACACTCGCACACGCACATGCACACACTCGCATACAATCACATACACCAGCACACGCTCGTACTCACGCAACCATGCACGCACACAGACATTTTTTACAGAAACACATTTTCCGACACAGTTAAATTTCGAATTATTTATCGATTACGATAACCTTCTCTTTAGGCGGGAAGTTAAAAATTATAAAAATTTAGAAAACAAAAACATATTGCCAGTCTTATATGTGTAAATAGTGTATTGAAACAAACAAATTAAGTTAGTTATAACTCTGGATTCTCACTTAAACGAGTTGCAATCCAGAATTCCATAACACTCGCATGGTTCTCGAAAACTCGCATTATTCACATTTTCTAATCCACTAAGTGTGAGACTGCATTTTGTAAACTGCCCTCTTAAACAACTAACTTTTACGTTTAGCTATTTTTGCTTTCCCCGGCGATGTCTTAACCAGAGAAGGGTGTAGTTCGTAGAATAATTTATATTACCTATAAGTATACAATTCTAAATAAAAATGCTTAAACCTATTTTATATTTCACCTAAATAGAACAAACTCAACATAACACAAATTAAACAAAAAAATATAACAAAGAACGGATCCTCCAGGTGGTCAGGATCTGGAAGGGCTCGAACGCTGCGGGCGGCTTAGGAATTCCTGGAGGGTGTTTAATCTCTGCGGATCGATAATTAGTAGTAACGCGAGATAATACAATATCTAATTTATTTTGTGATTCAAAATATGTAATCGGCAATTAAGATATTTACGCAAATCAATTTTCAATTTATATTGAAAAGAAATTAGTATTAGCTCTTTTTATCATAAATTCTATGAATTTGTATTAACGATTAAAATAGCTAACATAGGGATGTACGTATTTATCTAGATTTACTCGTAGAAGAGTACAATGGGAACTGATAGCAAGGGCAACGACTATTATTTTCTATAGAATGAATGTAGTTTACTGGGTCAACCGGAACTTTATTCATTTTATAAAATAAAATAAAAGTAGTGCAAGAAAATAAAACATGAAATGACGGGATCGTAAACTATAAAAATGTGAACGAAATAAGAAACAGTTGGTTTTTCTCTACCACTTTTTACGAAAGGTGATAATTTCGTATCTCATTTAAAACGCATAATAAAAGCTTTATGTTTTATTTTAAATTTCCGCTTTATTCTTATCGCTTCAAAGAAAAGATAAAGAAACAGGATTACTTTTGGAAATTAAGTCGGAATTTCTACTTTGTAGAAATTGGTTTTAATTGGCGGAATTTATTCATCCCTTCAGGAAACAGTTTATAATACTTTATTAGGTGTTCTGGATACGGAACGCAGGGTGTTTCGTATTTAATGACTGGTACACAGGATGGATAATCAGACAGAAACGGGATTTTCTGGAGATTATTATATGATTATCTGTCTGCAGGTTTTACGGTCGTGTATATGTAAGGTACTTGGCGGTAGGATAGGATTAATTAATCAAACGGGCGTACGCCCTTTGGTTAATTACAAGGACGCTAGACTGAATAGGTGTACACCTTTCAGAGAAGCAAAGGTAGGAAAATGTCTACACAGGAATACACGTTGCGGGCATTCCCCAGGAATGCTCATTATTTTTCAGGCGACAACCTAATGGCAAAGAGTAGGATTTTGTGTAAAGCGGTGTGTTTGTTTATGCTGGGAATACGACCGAGTAAGTGTTTAGTATACAGGTACGATGGCCTTTTGAATACTGGGCCAATTAATAATCTGTCAAGGCGGAAAAGAAATATTATAACGAAAAAGTGGTCTGGTAAATATGATCCGAAAACTTATAACTTACTCCGGACTGGGACGGCTGGTAGAAATAACGGCTTTTGATTCTAACTAGGTCGGAGTAGAAGTCAGGAACGAAGGTAGGATAGAAGAGATCGAAATGGTCGGAGGTAATAAGATAATGAAGTAGGTGAGGACTTCGGCAAAGAAGTAATTCACTTCACTGTTTTTTCTTCAGCCCTGGTCAATCCATCTTTGTTGGTGCTGCGATGTTTTGTGTTATTTATAGCGTACAATCATGAGGTGTGGTTATTTTTGGTGCAAAAGAAAAAGAAAAAAAGATTTAGGTTTATTTGAAGTGTGTTAATTGGTTTAAGTGTGCGTGTTGCTTAGTGGGGTGGTTAATCCGATTCGTTGTCCGGTATCATGCTGGGTCGTCATCGAATAGACGGGGGGATACGGAGGGCATATGGGATGTTATCTAGAGATTCGCCTCGGGGAGGTCGTCAAGGAGTTGTGTAAGGATTGCAGAGGGGTGCTTGAATTTGATTTAGGTTTCCTTCGTGGGAATTGGGGAAAACAGTAGAGTGGTAAGGGTTTCTTTGGTTGGGATAGTATCTCCGAAAATTCTTTTATGCTTTTATGTGCGAAGTTTTTCTGAAGTGTTTGGATTCTGTGTGTTATTGGTGGTATGTCTGCGTGTTGTATTGTGAGGTCACTAGGGTACCTGAGGGGTAACCTGTGTATGCGTTTAAAAATTCGGCGTTGACAGGAGGCGATAGAGGAAAAGGTAATTGAGGTTTATATTGGTGTATATGGGTGCTAGGAATTCCATAACATGGCGGATGTATGTTTTGTAGGTGTGTTGAAGTGTTTTATGGTGGCAACCTCTGATTTTACCCCGGAGGGCTCCCAGTAGGTGTTGGGCGGTTTCTAATCCTATTGTGTATTTTGTTTACATTGGGGAGCCAATTAGGAGTTCTAGTGAAGGGGATTCCTAGGTAGGTGACTTCATTTTGGAGTCTTTCTTGGTTTAGGGTGAGGGAAACATTTCTGGAGGCAAGCTTTGGGAATTTGTCTTCGGTGCAGTTAGGATGTCCGAACAGGATTGTTTGGGTTATGGAGGGACTGACGGAGACTCTCCTCCGGTTCGCCCAGTTGAAAAAGTTCCGCAGGGTTTTGCATATGAGATGGGAGGCCGTTTCGTTGTTCCGATTAAACGTCCAGAAGGAAGTGTTATCCGCAAACTGCGCAGCCACTACTCCGGGTTGTCTAACTTCGGGAATGCCTGATGCAAAAATGGCGTAAAGGATAGGGGCTAAGGCAGAATCTTGCGGTACGCCTGCTGTAGGTTGAAAAGGATTGGAGAAGTTTTTCCCTACTTTTACCCGAACTGACCGATTGGTCAGGTACGGGAGTAGGAGCTTGGAGAAGGGGCCGGGAATGTTGAGGTTTCGGATCTTGTGCAGGAGACGGGCGTGCCAGACCCCGTCGAATGCTTGCTTAATGTCCAGAAACACAGCCAGATTGCATTGCTTGCTATAGAATGCTCTGGTGGTCTCTGTAAGCAGCTTCAACAAGGGATCGTGACGCGTTCAGTTGAGATGGAAGCCGAATTGGCTATTAGGAAGGAGGTCGTTGAATTTTAAGTGGCCCCTGAGTCGCCTGGCTAGAATCTGCTCAAAGCACTTTCTGAGGCAACTCAGGAGGGAGATTGGTCTATAGGAGGAGGGTGAGGTTAGGTCGGTGTGGGGTTTCGCTGTCATGACGGTGGCGGCTGATTTCCTGTCCGTCTGGAAATGGGATAGAATTAGGCAGGGGTTGTATATGTTGGTGAGTAATAGGAGGGCTGGGTCGGGTAAGTGATGGAGGATTTTGCGATTTAAGCCGTCATGACCTGGGGCAGAATTTTTCCTTTTTTTAAGTAAGTGTGGACCTGGTCGGGCGTGATGGGGGCACAAAGGGGTTTCTCGTTATCGAGTTGGGTTTCAGGAAGGTTACGGTTGGGGAATTCTTCAAAGCGACCCTCAAGAAGTGTCTTGAACCGGTTATCGAGTTGGGATCATCTGGGGATCGGAAAATCAAATGAAGGTGGTAACCGAAGAAATCGGCCACAACTTGGTCGGAGTAGATTAGGTTGCCCTGAAGGTCGGTTAGGTGGGATTTAGAATTTTCTTCTGGTCAGTTTATCTAACTTTGGTTCAGGAGTCTTCGGCGTGTTTGTTTGCTTCTCGTCTGATTAAGGTGTTCAGGCGATTGTATTCGGTCTTGAGAGCCGGATCTGACGATAGATTCGTCTTTTCTCTTTGATCCAGTTTACAATGTGTAGTGAGAGCTGTTTGCGGGAAATGTCGATGTTTTTTAATGATACAGAGATATCGACCGCTTCCGTAATTACGGAAGTTAGGTCTCTAATGGCTCCCTCGAGATTCGTTTGAAGAATGCGTGTAGGAAGGTTGTTGGAGATGTGTTCGAGAACACATTCCAGTCTGCTTTTGAGAAATCTTTAATGACTGTGTATTGAAGAGGTGTAGGGGGAGCTTTTACCAGTAGTGGTATGTGATCTGATGTAATCGTGGAGCCTTGAAAAGCACTCACGATTGAAATAGTGAGCTATTGGTTCGGAAACTATGATATGATCTAGTATTGAGGCACCTAAATATGTTCGAAGTATGTTGCCTGTGTGTTTTGACTGGGTGATTCGCAAGAGCGGCAACTGCAACAAAACGGATAGCCTGTTACCATTGTCATTACTTGCGATGTCACCGAATTAGATGTAGAGGTCGTTGAAATCAGCTAGGATAACTTCATTAGGGATGCTGGAGGAGTAGATTAAAAGGTCATCGGATAGGGTGTTGTGGCCGGGCGGGTAGTAGTATTAAATAAATACTATAGGAGTGAGAAAGTGCACAGTCGCAGCAACGCATTCGAAATGTTGTAGGTGCGCGGGAAGTTCAAAAGGAGTAGATGCGATGCAATTCTCAATTAAGAGGGCGGTTCCGTGATGGCTATTGTTTACGGAGGTGTGAAATGTGTTGGAATTAAGTGTGCATCGTGGTGTGAGTTTTGTTTCTGTGATGGTATATTATGTGTTTGTAAAAAGTGTTTAAGTAAGGGGCGTTTCCGACGAACGCCTCTCAACGTTGTTTCAATTTATGCATATTATGAGATTCAGTCAAATTAATGTGTCCTCCAAATTAACAAATTCTATACTTGCACAACATCTAACGCTTTTTATGCATTTTTATTAGTTCACCCCGAAATTTATCAAAATTTTCTTCATGTTACCTGTATTACTTTGTAATTCCTGTATCGATCATCACTGGGACCAGAATATTTAGGTCCTAACACTTGAGTCCAACTTCAATTTAGACGCTATACACTTTTTTGAGTGACCTACCCCCTTACTCCGTCGCGTAGCTCCATGACCACCAAGAATCACTGAGACCTAGACATGTACCCCATAAATATGTATGGCAAATTTGAATACAATTGCTGTGTAAGTTATTTAAATAACATCCCAAAGATTCAATATAAACAAATACAAACACGCATATACACATGAACACATGAAAACTGGTAGACACACATGCATACACACCCACACACACACACGTACACGCGCACGTATAAGCACGCACACGCACACTCCCATGTCCCCGCAATTGTTTGCGTATGTGTTTTTGTGTTTTTGTGTTTTTGTGTTTTTGTGTTTTTGTGTTTTTGTGTTTTGTTTTTGTGTTTTTGTGTTTTTGTGTTTTTGTGTTTTTGTGTTTTTGTGTTTTTACGTTCTTGTGTTTCTGTGTTTTTGTGTATTTGTGTTTTTGTGTTTTTGTGTTTTTGTGTTCCTGTGTTTTGTGTTTTTGTGTTCTTTTGTGTTCTTGTGTTTTTGTGTTTTTGTGATTTTGTGTTTTTGTGTTTTTGAGTATTTGTGTTTTTGTGTTTTTGTGTCTTGTGTTTTTGCGTTTTGCGTTTTTGCGTTTTTGCGTATTTGCGTTTTTGCGTTTTTGCGTATTTGCGTTTTTGCGTTTTCTGTTTTTGCATTTATGCGTTTTGCGTTTTGCGTTTTTGCGTTTTTGCGTTTTGCGATTTTGCGTTTTTGCGTTTTGCGTTTTGCATTTTTGCGTTTTTGCGTATTTGCGTTTTTACGTTTTTGCGTTTTTGCGTTTTTTCGTTTTCGTTTTTGTTTTTGCGTTTTTGCATTTTTGCGTTTTTGCGTATTTGCGTTTTTACGTTTTGCGTTTTGTGTTTTTGCGTTTTTGCGTTTTTGTTTCTGCGTTTTTTCGTTTTCGTTTGCGATTTTGCGTTTTGCGTTTTTCGTTTTTGCGTTTTGCGTTTTCATTTGCTGTATTTGCTTTGAGTTTTGCTTTTGCGTTTTCGTTTTGAGTTTTTGCGTTTTTGCGTTTTTACAATTTTGCGTTTTTGCGTTTTTTTGTTTTTGTGTTTTGCGTTTTTGCGTATTTGCGTTTTTGCGTTTTTGCGTTTTTGCGTTTTTGCGTTTTTGCGTTTTTGCGTTTTTGCGTTTTTGCGTTTTTGCGTTTTTGCGTTTTTCGTTTTTGCGTTTTGCGTTTTTGCGTATTTGTTTTGCGTTTTTGCGTTTTTGCGTTTGTTTTCGTTTTGTGTTTTGCGTTTTCGTTTTAGTGTGTGCGTGTATGGTGTTGTGTTTGGCGTTTTGCGTTTTGAGTTTGCGTTTTTCGTTTTGCGTTTTATTGTTTGTTTTTGTGTTTTTGCGTTTTTGCGTTTTTTCGTTTTTGCGTTTTTGCGTTTTTGCGTTTTTCGTTTTGCGTTTTTGCGTTTTATTGTTTATGTTTTTGTGTTTTTCGTTTTTGCGTTTTTGCGTTTTGCGTATTTGCGTATGTTGCGGTTTTTGATTTTGCTTTTGTTTTTCCGTTTTTGAGTTTTTGCGTTTTTGCGTTTTGCATTTTGCGTTTTACATTTGCTTTTTGCGTTTTAGTTTTTTTGCTGTATTTGCGTTTTGCGTTTTTGCTTTTGCGTTTTGCAGTTTTGTAGCGTTTTTACTGTTTTCGTTTTGCGCTTTTGCGTTTTGCGTTTTGCGTTTTGCAGTTTTGCGTTTTCGATTTTGCGTTTTGCGTTTTTCGTATTTTGCGTATTTGCGTTTTGCTTTTCGTTTTTGTTTTTAGCGTTTTTCGTTTTGTTTTGTCGTTTTCGTTTGCGTATTTGCGTTTTACGTTTTTCATTATTGCGTTTTGCGTTTTGCATTTTATTGCTTTTGTGTTTTTGTTTTGTGTTTTGCATTTTGCTTTTTGCGTTTTGCGTTTTCATGCTTTTGTGTTTTGCGTTTTGCGTTTTATGTTGTGTATGTTGTTTGTTTTTGCGTTCTTGCGTTTTTTGTGATTTTGCGTTTTTCGTTTTGCGTTTTGCGTTTGCGTTTTGCTTTGTTTGTTGTTTTGTGTTTTTGCATCTCTTGCGTTTTTGCGTTTTGCGTGTTGTTGCGTTTTGCGTTTTGCGTTTTGCGTTTTGCGTTTTATTGTTTTGTGTTTTGCGTTTTGCGTTTTCCTTTTGCTTTTGCGTGCTTTTGCTTTTGCGTTTTTGCGTTTTGCGTTTTGTATTTGCGTTTTTGCGTTTCTTTGCGTTTTTGCGTTTTGCGTTTTGCGTTTTTTTTGTGTTTTGCGTTTTGCTTTCCTTTTGCGTTTTGTTTGCGTTTTCGTTTTTCGTTTTGCGTTTTGCGTTTTCGTTTTCTTTTGCATTTTTGTTTTGTGTTCGTTTTGAGTTTTGTTTTTGTATTTGTTTTGCATTTTGTTTTTTTGTTTTGTGTTTTATGCTTTTGTGTTTTTGTGTTTTGGTGTGTTTGTGTCGCGTTTTTGCGTTTTCGTTTTCGTTTTGCGTTTTATTTTGTTTGTTTTGCGTTTTTGCGTTTTTCGTTTTACTTTTGAGTTTTGCGATTATTTGTTTTTGTGTTCTTGTGCTTTTGAGTTTTGTTTTGTATTTGTTTTTTGTATCATTTTTTTTGTTTTGTTTTTTTGTTTTGTTTTGCGTTTTACGTTTTGCGTTTTGCGTTTTGCGTTTTAGTTTTGCGTTCTTGCTTTTGGTTTTGCGTTTTTGGTCTTGAGTTTTGCGTTTTGTGTTTTGCGTTTTGTTTTGCGTTTTGCGTTTTTGTGTTTTTTTGGTTCTTGTTTTTTGGGTTTTTACGTTTTTGCGTATTTGCGTTTTTGCGATTTTGCGTTTTGCGCTTTTGCGTTTAGCGTATTTACGTTTTTGCGTTTTTGCGTTTTATTGTCTGTTTTTGTGTATTTGTGTTTTTGCGTTTTTGCGTTTTTGCGTTTTTGGGTTTTTGCGTTTTTGCGTTTTTGCCTCTTTGCGTTTTTCGTTTTTGCGGTTTTGCGTTATTGCGTTTTTCCGTTTTTGCGTTTTTGCGTTTTATTCTTTGTTTTTGCGTTTTTGCGTTTTTGCGTTTTGTTTCTGTTTTTGTATATTTTTGTTTTTGTGTTTTTGGTTTCTTTTGTCTTTGTGTTATTGCGTTTTTTTGTTTTTGTGTTTCTGCGTTTTTGTGTTTTTGTGTTTTTGTGTTTTTGTATATTTGTTTTTGTGTTTTTGTGTTTTTTTTTTTTGTTTTTGTTTTTTCGTTGTTTTTTGCGTTTTAGTGTTTTTATGTTTTGGTGTTTTATTGTTTTTGTTTCTGTTTTTGCGTTTTTGCGTTTTTGCGTTTTTGCGTTTTTGCGTTTTTGCGTTTTTGCGCTTTTGCGTTTTAGCGTATTGCGTTTTTGCGTTTTTCGTTTTTGCGTTTTTGCGTTTTTGCGTTTTTGCGTTTTTGCGTTTTATTGTTTGTGTTTTTGTGTATTTGTGTTTTTGCGTTTTTGCGTTTTTGCGTTTTTGCGTTTTGCGTTTTTGCGTTTTTGCGTTTTCGTTTTTGCGTTTTTGCGTTTTTGCGTTTTTGCGTTTTGCGTTTTATTGTTTATGTGTTTTTGTGTATTTGTGTTTTTGCGTTTTTGCGTTTTTTCGTTTTTCGTTTTTGCATTTTTGCTGTTTTGCGGTTTTTTGTCTGCGTTTTTTCGTTTTTGCGTTTTTGCGTTATTGCGTTTTTTGTTTTTGTGTTCTTGTGTTTTTGAGTTTTTGTGTTTGTACGTTTTTCAGCTTTTGCGTTATTGCGTTTTTTGTTTTTGTGTTCTTGTGTTTTTGAGTTTTTGTGTTTTTGTTTTGCGATTTTGTGTGTTTTTGCCGTTTTGAAGCTTGTTTGTGTTTGTGATATTTGTTTCTGCTTTTTGCGTTTTGCGTTTTGTTTTGTGTTTTGTGATTTTGAGTTTTGTGTTTTTCGTTTTTTGGTTTTTGCGTCTTTTTGTAGTTTCTGGTTTTGGTTTTGCATATTTGTACTTTTGTTTTGCTTTTGTTTTTTTGCTTGTCTGTGTTGCGTTTGGTTTTGTGTCATGCTTTCATGTTTTCTGTGTTTTTGTGTTTGTCTTGTTTTGTTTTTGGTTTTGTGTTTTTGTTTTTGCGTTGTTTTTGCGTTTTGTGTCGTTGGTCTTTGTATCTTGTTTGTTGCATTTTGCGACTTTTGCATTTTGCTGTTTTGCGTTTTGCGTTTTCCGTTTTGCATTGTTTTTGCTGTTTTGCGTTTTTGGTTGAGTCTGCGTTTTTTGCGTTATTCGTGTTTTGCGTTTTGCTGTTTTGTCGTTTTTTTTTTGTGCTTTTGTTTTGTATTTGTGTTTGCGTTTTTGCTTTTTGCGTTTTGCGTTTTGTAGTCTTTTGCGTTGTTGCTCATGCTTTTGCGTTTATGCTTTTGTTTATTGTTTGTGTTTTCAGTGTTGTTTGAGGTTTTGCGTTTTGTGTTTTCGTTTTTTGTGTGTTGTTGTGTTGGTTTGCGTCGTTTTGCGTTCTTGTGTTTTGCGTTTTTGCGTTTTGGTTTTGCGTTTTGTTTTCGTTTATGCTATTTTGCATATTTTGTGTTTTGTGCTTTGTTTTGTGTTTTGTTTTTTGTGTTTTTGTGTTTTGTGTTTTGTGTTGTTTTGTTTTGTGTTTTGTGTTTGTGTTTTGTGTTTTGCTTTTTTTGTGTTTCTTGTGTTTTGCATTTTGCGTTTTTTGCGTTTTATGTTATGGTTTTGTTTTGTGTTTTGTGTTTTTGCATTTTGGATTGTTCACTTTTGTCATTGTTTTATGTTTGTGTTTTCAGTTTTTGCGTTATTCATGTCTTTGTTGTTTGCGTTTTTGGTTTTTTTGCTGTTTTGCTTTTTTGCTTTTCAGTTTTGGTTATTCTTTTGTGTTTTGCGTTTTGCGTTTTATTGTTTGTGTTTTGTTTTGTGATTTCTGCGTTTTTGCTTTGTATGCGTTTGTTTGCTTTTTGTGTTTATCGTTGTTGCTATTTTCGTATTGTTTTTGGTTTTTTGTTTTGCGTTTTGCTTTTTCGTTTTTGCGTTTTGCTTTTTGCTGTTTTGGTTTTACGTTTTTGCGTTTTGTTTTTGTGTTTTTGTGTTTTTGTGTTTTTGGGTTGTTGTGTTTTCGTGTTTTTGTGTTTTTGTATGTTTGTGATTTTGTGTTTTTGTTTTTTTTGTTTTTGTGTTTTTGTGTTTTTGTTTTTGCGTTTTAGTGTTTTTGTGTTTTGGTGTTTTATTGTTTTTGCGTTTTTGCATATTTGCGATTTTGCATTTTTGCGTTTTTGCGTTTTTGCGTTATTGGGTTTTTTGTTTTTGTGTTCTTGTGTTTTTGAGTTTTTGTGTTTTTGTGTTTTGCGTTTATGTTTATTGTTTTGTGATTTGTGTTTTGCGTTTTCAGTCTGTTTTGCGTTATTGCGTTTTTTGTTTTTGTGTTCTTGTGTTTTTGTGTTTTTGTATATTTGTGTTTTTGTTTTTTTTTTGTTTTTATGTTTTTGGGTTTTTGTTTTTGCGTTGTTTTTTGCGTTTTACTATTTTTGTGTTTTATTGTTTTTGCATTTTTGCATTTTTGTGATTTTGCATTTTCGCGTTTTTGCGTTTTTGCGTTTTTCGTCTTCGCGTTTTTGCGTTTTTGCGTTTTCGCGTTTTTGCGTTATTCGTATTGGCGTTTTGCGTTTTATTGTTTGTGCTTTTGTGTATTTGTGTTCTGCGTTTTTGCGTTTTTGCGTTTTTGCGTTTTTGCGTTTTTGCGTTTTTCGTTTTTGCGTTTTTGCGTTTTTGCGTTTTTTTGTTTTTGTGTTCTTGTGTTTTTGTGTTTTTGTGTTTTTGCGGTTTAGTGTTTTTGTGTTTTGGTGTTTATTGTTTTTGTGTTTCTGTGTTTTTGCAATTTTGCGTTTTTGAGTTTTTGCGGTTTTTGCGTTTTTCCGTTTTTGCGTTTTTGCGTTTTTTGTGTTTTTTTTTGGGTTTTTGTGTATTTGTGTTTTTACGTTTTTGTGATTTTGGGTTTTTTTGAGTAGTAATATAAGGCCGGAGCTACTCCACTTCAAGGTCACCCATGTAAATCTTATGGGATTTATTTCAAGGTCAAGTGAGTTTTCTTATTATGCCAGAACGCGCTCCACGCCTCAAGGACGTTTGAAGCATGCTTTTGGGTGAGAGAATTTTTGGAGCAGGTCAAGTAATATAGGACCGAGCTACTCTCTTCAAGGTCACTCGTGGTGACTTTCAAGACTAAATAGAGGTTACACTTTCGTAAGCTATGCATAAAAAGTAGGTCATGAGTTCATTGAAGGTCAAGGTCAGAGCTAAAACTATAAATTACTGGTATAAACAAGTTTAAACATGTTGTGATAGGTACTCCACGTCATAAAGGAACTACTTCAAGATCACTCGTGATGCCTTTCAAAACTAAGTAGAGGTTACATTTTCGTAAGCTATGCATAAAAAGTAGGTCATATCTGCATAGTGGGGATAGTTTAGAGTAACAATATAAGGAAATAGGGGGTAGTGAGTGTTGTTTGTGTGTATAACATGTGGATGGCATACGCTCAAGAGCAATGGATCAAAGCATCCGACCTGAGAACAGCGGTGGAACGCTTGAAACAAGAATTTTCGGCATTAGTATTCGATGCTGAACATGAGGCTGTTTACGGACGAGGTGATTATAGTGAAGCGGAGTGTAACGTGTTAGTGAAAAGTATGAAAAAGGAGTAACGATATGTGAAAAGTATTTAAATTTAAAAAAATATGTGGAAAATGTTTTGTAGAAGAACTTAAAGCTGTACAATTGCATCAGTTTTGCAACGACATAAAAATGGGCAGCATCTCCTGATGGTAGCAGTTATTCATCATCAGATGCAGATTAGCCTACTGGTGCAATTCCCTCTACCTTGAAATATATATATATATATATATATATATATATATATATATATATATATATATATATATAAGAGAGAGAGAGAGAGAGAGAGACAGTTCCGATGGAAACTATAATTCAAAAGCGTGCTCGAATCAGTAAAGATGGATCTATCTGCATTGAACAGTAGCACTTTCTGTAAACCCTTCACGAATGTAAAAGAGTTTGAGGTGGGTGCAAAATATAAAGTGATTGATATCGATACAATCGACACGAAGTATGGAAAGCATATTGTCATTGAAACTGAAAACTTTAAGTGTATACTTCCTTTACGATTTTATGAATACTTCAAAAAGAAGATCGCATTGAAATGTTTAAACAAGGTCTGGCTGAGAAAGACGTGTACATCACCAGTACCGGAACTGTAGGAAAGACAACGAATTTAACATTTCTGTAAAATAATAATAATAATAATAATAATAATGTATATCCATGTATAATTGTTTGAAAATAAAAACTATAAATATTTTTAATTGCAAATAGTGACTTTTATTTCTTGATTAAATGAAGAGTAGATACATCATAATGAGGAAAGTTGTTATTGATGAGACTAAAATGTAGTGTATAATATGATAGTGTGGTCCTTTGCTTATCGTAATGCAAGAAGAGGGCTGTGGGAAAATTTGGCGCTGGATAGATTACGTTTCCGTCGTAAATTAAAACAATTGGAATGCATTTTATCACCCGTACTACAAGAACAACATCGTGCTGAGGTATATCATGATAGATTTACAAGAACTGTTCTCCCTCCACCATCATAATAATGTTATGAGGTGGGGAAAACGTATAATAATTATAAAATATATATTTACGGTTACAAATTGATCAATTCTTGTAGTCAACACACAAGTTCATTGAAATGAATTTTAAAAGACTGTACATGGATAGCAAGAATAGTTGTAATAATAATTTCTTCACATGTTCGTGTTGGTGTTGTAATGATGGGGATAGTTCTACCACAGCAGCTATATCTACCGAATGCTCTTCCACAACTGAAAATTTACATAACACCGCTACTGATGAACGTTTAATTGATTGTAGCTTATATGATTTATTCGAGGCCAATTCTCCAAAAAACAAATACATTGAAATTGGATACAGTATGCAGCAGCATCTTGAGGCAGTTATACGAATCGTATGTGCAGACGGACTTATTGTTATGAAAAGGCAAGATTGGGAGGTGCTACTCAAGTTTCAAACATATTTGGAAATGAAATTTTTTTGTTCCCAAGAAACTGAAAACCACATTGATTGGTCAAATATCAACGAGGAGACGGACATTGAATACGAGAAAAGTTCAGAATTGCTTGGTAACAATTTTACCATTTTTTATAATTGGGAAGTAGTTAAAGGCGCATCATCATCATCATCATCATCATCATCAGAAAGGTTATTAAAAAGCATAACAATTCAGCAAAACCACGGTCGTTACTGTACGTTAAACAATAACGACTCTGAAGAGCTTTTCAACTTAAAGGATATAATTAACTATAGGTTGGATTTACTGGAATCATACGGTCTCCCCTGTTTCTTTCAAAATCTCATCGAGCAAGTCAACAACTACCGCCACTTTCGTAAGATGGAGTATGGTGATGATGAAACAAACAGCGATAACATTTATCATGACTTTGAAAATGTGTTAAATTACAAGTATGATATAAATTCTCACAATACAGTTTGTATGATGGAGCTGTTGCATTATCGACCTAGCTATTTGCTGTATCACATATATGAATAAATAAAATATTGATAAAAAATCTGCCTGTTCTTGACCGTTACCTATAAATATACAATTCCTCCCTTCACACAAACAATGTTAGTTTGGAAGCGGAGAAGTGCACGTGGGGGTGGTCTGGTTAATACTCTCATTAATAAGCTACCCGTTGAGCTCCATATTCCAGGGTATCAGTATTGTGGTCCCGGAACTAAATTAGATAAAAGGCTTCAGCGTGGTGATTCAGGTATCAACCTTCTAGACGCTCACGATATCAGTTATAGGGATAGTAAAGACTTGGTTAGTAGACATCGAGCTGATTATATTTTGGAAAGAAAAGCTTGGGACCGTGTTAAGGCACCCGACGCAAAGTTAGGTGAACGCACAGAGGCTTTAGCTGTAGCAGGTATAATGAAGGCAAAACGAAAGTTAGGGATGGGTGTTAGCAGAACAAAACGATCGCGTAGCAGTCTATTGAAATTACATGGAATAATTAGCAAGAAAATGAAAAACAGTCCTAGAACCATGAAGGCTATAAAATCAGCTCTTACAGCAGCAAAACTGACTGTAAAAAGATTAGGTGGGAAGGGAAAGTAAGCGTTCCCAGAGTAATTCCGCTACCTAAAGAGGGTGGATTTTTACCATTTCTTATACCGTTATTTGCGGGATTATCTGCGGTCGGTGCTTTAGCTGGAGGGGCAGCGGGTATAGCAAAAGCAGTTAACGCATCGAGTAGTGCAAGGAAAATGTTAGATGAAACTTCGCGCCATAATCGTACAATGGAGGCCATCGCTGTAGGAAAGAAAACCGGTGGGGTGATATTTTTGAAACCCTATCGGCCAGGAGGAGGTATGGCTTTGCACTTGAAACCAATAATAAATAAAAAAAAAAAAACTTCAAAAATTACCGAAAAGACCGTTGACTGATGTAGAGCTAAGAGAGCACGCAAGGAATGTACCATACTTTAGGGGTGTGTTTATGAGAGATAATATGCCAAAATTGTCATGGAATAACGAGGCTGGTATTATTAATTTAGATAACCAAAAGGGACGTGGTACTCATTGGGTTTGTTACAAAAAACGTGATGGAAGCGTATGGTACTATGATAGTTTCGGAAATATTCCACCACCGAGAGAAGTTCTGGACTATTTTCACGATTGTAAAATATACCATAATTACTCTCAAGAGCAACAATTCGGTATCACAAATTGTGGACATCTCTGTTTAAAGTTTCTATATAAATAGCATATTCAGTAGTTGGGAACATACAGTCACCATGTCAATCACCTTCAGTGTAGAGGGTGTTGGTAACATAGCGAGTAATAACTTTTACCCCCCGATCGAACTTAATTCCGAGAAAACCTACGTAATCGGTGTCGTCGGATTTTACGGTTGTAATAGCATAAGGAATATACACGCTGGAAACGATAAATTTTATTACATAAAAGCGACAGAACTCAACGCCATTGAAATTCCACATGGCGCATACGAGTTGGAAGAACTGAGCATCTATATAAAAATGCACATTCCTACAAGTCTCTTTAGTTTAAGGGCAAATAATAACACGCTCAAGTGCGAGCTTAGGTGTGAATTTGACATAGATTTTACTCAAAAGGATTCCATTGGACGTATGCTAGGTTTTGAACCGGTGATATTGAAAGCTAACGTTTTACATATCTCTGTATTAGATATACAAATAATTAAACATACAAATATTCACATAGAGTGTAATATTGTCAAAGGTTCGTATAGAAACGGGAATCCAGCGAAGGTGCTGTATGAAATAGACGTGTCTGTCCCACCAGGCTATCGTTTAGACAAAATTCCTAGCAATCCTCAGTATTTGGTAGTCAACACCAATACTATCGGTAATATTTCAATTAAATTAACGAACCAGAAGGGTGAATTAATCGATTTCGGGGAGAGCGAACCATTTACGGTACGACTGGAACTAAAAGAATATGGGCTTAAGAATTAACCAAGGTCCACTTCCATCTTTCCTCAATGATACTATAAATACAGGACGTGAGCCTACAATGGTTTACTCAAGCAGGGAGCGTGCTGGTGAATTAACGTCTGGCGAAAAGTACTTTTGGAATCTATAGGGTTAAAACCACATAGAAATGGCAGATTCGTTAAACATCTTTCAAAGCGCACGTTTTGATGAGACCATCACCAAGTCTGATATTCATACATATCTTCCGTACGGCTCTTCTAATTATGGATTATCCGATGAGATCCGTATATTGATACAGAGTCAAGATTTGGTAACCGCAACATACGATAGTTTCCTGTATATTGAAGGTAAAATGGAATGGAGCTCGGCCCTAGAAGGAGCCGGTGTAAAAACATGTTATCTAACAAACAACTTTGCACCATTCCTTTTCGAGGAAATACGTTACGAGTTAGGAGGTCAGAAAGTGGATACATGTAGAAATCCGGGTATAACATCCGCACTCAAAGGATACGTATCGTACACATGGAATGAAAGCAAAGGTTTACAGCATTTGGGATGGTCACCGAGGAATGAGGAACCGTTACAAGTGGAACACGCTAAAAGCAACAAAGAAAAACATTTTACCGTCTGTATACCTCTAAAACACATATTCGGAAGTATGGAAGATTATCAGCAAGTTATCGTGAATATGCGACAGGAGTTGGTGTTAATACGTTCCAGAAGCGATGCTGATTGTTATAAGGGTACCGCAGACGACGCTAAAATAACGTTAAATAAAATTCAATGGAAGATTCCGCATGTGATGCTAAGCGACAGTGCTAAACTAAGTCTGTTCCAAAAATCAATAAAAATACAACCATTACGATTCCGTTTCGTCAATGGGAACTATATGAATTGCCAGCTTTAAAACAGACACAGTCGGACATATGGCCAATTAAAACTTCCACTCAATTGGAGAAACCTCGATGGACAATTGTGGCTTTTCAAAAGGGAAGAAGTTTTCAACGACGGAAAGAGCGGCCGATTTCGATAACGTGAATATTCGCAATCTAAAGTTACACCTCAACTCGGAAAGTTACCCATACGAAGCGATGCATCTGGATTTCAACGTCAACAAGTACATAATAGCCTACCAAAATTATTTAAATTTTCGAAGAGAATATTACACGATCAACAATCATGAGGATGCATTATTTGACTATTCGCAATTCAAGACATGTCCAATATTCGTAATGGATTGCTCGAAACAAAATGAATCACTAAAACACTCGACTGTAGATGTAAAACTTGAAATGGAACCGTTGGAGGTGTTTGAACCCGGTATCGTTGTCTATTGTCTCATATTACATGATGCCATGGTGCAATACAATCCTTTGACGGGAGAAGTGAAAAACTATAATATGTTATAATAATAATAACAATAATCTATTGTAATATTAGATGTATAAAATAAAGAACCATATTGACAAGTTGTGCAGTTTTATTTCGGATAGACACTGATCAACAACAACATGCGAGTAGTGGTTCAAACTCAAAAACTACCTATTATAAATCTCGATGATTTAACTCAAGCTGCAAACAGCGAGATACAACGGCATGGAGAGTTACTTCCAAACAGCGTACGCGCTATAATTTGTGGTCCTTCCAATTGTGGAAAAACAAACACCATGCTTAGTCTCCTAACTGAACCGAACGGTCTTCGTTTCAAACACGTGTATGTCTATTCAAAATCGTTGAATCAAGAAAAATATCGACTCTTGGGTGAAATTCTAGATCCCATGAAAGATATTGGTTATTATTGCTTCAGTGATAATACTGACATTATGGAACTGAGCGAGGCAAAACCCAATTCAGTGTTTATCTTCGACGATATCGCTTGCGAAAAACAAAACCATATTAGAGCGTACTTTTCAATGGGACGTCATAATAACATTGACTGCTTCTACTTGGGTCAAACCTATACTAAAATCCCCAAACAGCTGATTAGAGATAACGCCAATTTAATAGTGCTCTTCGAACAGGATGATTTGAATTTGCGTCACATACATGAAAATCATGTCGCCCCAATTGTAAGCATGCAATTGTTTCGAGACATGTGCTCAGAGAGTTGGCGAAATCGATACGGATTCCTGGTAATCAATAAAGACGCTGAAGTAAAAAACGGCCGTTTTAGGAAAGGCTTCGATCAGTATATAATACCATAGCAGTATCGTTAAAATATCATTTGGGAAAAAACAGCCTACAAGTAAACAGCTCTCGTTTCAACAGGCTACATAACAGACCTGCTTTAAACTGACCTGTTTTAAACAGAGCTGTTTATTTACCTGTTAGACCTGTTTTATTGCTGATCCGCACCGATGGACAACGAAAGATTAGCGTTGACAAAACGTATAATTCAAGTTCGTAAAGCTATACAGCAAAAATATGATCATCTTAAGGAGGATCGATTTACTAAAGAGACAAATTTCACTAAAACTTACAAACCACTCATTGAACCACTTGCAAACATTGCAAAGAAAATCGAACCGCTAGTAAAGACGGAGCCGGAGGATGCTGAGGAGGAGGAGGAGGTGGAGGTATTCACAAAACCGTCACCAAAACGTCATTCCTCCCCTATCAAAAAGAAAAGGTCGCCGATTCAGCAGTATGGTACCACACCGTCAATACCTTATCATTTGCGAGGAATTAACAAACGAAGATCATCTTCTTTTAGTAGTAGTAGTAATTATGTTAGTCCATTCGCACAACTTCCGTATTTTCAAAGAAATCCTCTGCGTCAAGAGACACCATCGTTCCTCGAGACTGGTGTGATTGGAGAAATTACACCCCAAGTGGAAGAAGAAGAACATGTAGCGAATACCACCGATTCTATTTCACTCAATACCTCTGCATCGAGAGAATTTCTGGAACAATATGATCCATTACCACGAATATACATAGAACGCATGCTAAGCGATGCATCGAATGCAATTGATACCACTTATGGAGTTCTTTGCGACATTTCAAGCGATAAGTGGGCAATTGGCAAGACACCGGTAAAGATAGACGGAAAGGATTTGATTATTAAGGGAGTTCGGTATAATGGTACGAGTGGTCTGTATGATCTAATAATAATGAATGAACCAGACAAACGTCTAATAACTAGCGAAGACGAGACGAACTATACACAAATCTTAATTGCAACTAATGCAGCTCGTCGTGATAACAACCCGGATGAACAATTGGAAGGTACACGTGCCAAAAAGTATACAGGGATAATTAAACCCTTACTGGAGAAGGTGGAGGTGAAGGAGAAAAGGGGGTGAAGTTACAATATTCAAAGAAATTGGACGACCAGTTGAATACAAATACTGGAACAACGTGCATGAATTGATTCAAGATTTGGAGGTCCTGTGGGCTGAAAAATGGCCGGTAATACTGGTCTCGTTAATGATATCATATCAGTCGTGGAAGAACTATACGAAGATGGATATATTGAGAAACCCTCCGAAAACTTTTTAGTCAACTATAGTTCGCGCAATGATGGACAAGTTTGGACGCTCTCATGTTCACGCTCAATTCCATAAACTGCTAAAATCACAATTCTCCATTACCGACGATAAGTTTAATGTCGAAAATAAGCGTTTAACTAACGTAGCCGATCCCATCGAACCTCAAGACGCGCTAACCTTACAGCACTATCAACTGACGAGGTTCCATTTAAATGGGAACCGCTTAAGAGCGGTAGCCGATCCTCAAGAAAACTCCGATGCCATAAATAAAGGTTACCTCGAGTTTTGTCTTCAGTTAGTGACGTCGCTTATAAATGATGTTCGTAATTATGTTGAGGTAGTACAAGCAGATTTAAATGCAACTAAAGAAACGTTAAGTAAAGGATGGAACGATAAGGAAGGATGGAACAAGTGGTAAACGAGTTGCATAAACCGGCACGCAAAAGTTTCCCTCGTAGACGCACTATTATTAAGAGATTCGATGATCTATGGCAAGCCGATTTAGCTGAATTTATACCTTACTCCAAACAGAATAAGGGCTACAGATACATCCTGGTAGTTATCGACTGTTTCTCTAAATACCTATGGACGAGAGGTTTGAAGACGAAGACGGGGGTAGAAGTTATGAAAGCTATGAAAACCATTTTTAAAGAACGTACTCCCAAAAATCTTCAAACAGATGCTGGAAAAGAGTTCTGCAATAAGCATTTCGCTAACCTGATGATAAAACATAACATTAATCACTATTCCACCTACAGCACTAAAAAGGCTAGCATAGCAGAAGAGTGATTAGGACAATCAAGAATACCCTGTATAAAAATTTGGGGTGCATGGAAAATACGTATGGATTGGTCCACTTCTCGAAGAAGTGACGACAGAGTACAATAACCGTAAACATCGAACGATCGGAATGAAACCTAGCGAAGTAAATGCTAACACAAAGCTTAATGTATATTCGAATCTGAAAATCTTTAATAAAAACCATCGGTTTATGGTGGGTGACATAGTCCGCATTAGTAAATTTAAAAGCATCTTTGATAAAGGTTTATCTTCGGATTATGTACTTACCGTCTTTTACTGGTTGTAAGTGCTTATTTTACAACGTCATAAGAATGATTTTTTAATACGAATTATATAATTGATATACCTAGATTAGTTGATTGCTATCTAGATACTGAAACTAACTGTAATAATAATTTAGAAACATCAACGAAATTATAATATTTTAATACAGTAATGACATATGGTATTATATAACCAGTTAGATATTCAGTATTTTTACTATTTGTCTTATATTAGAATCAATTTATAATTTCGTTTTAGCTTTGTAAATAAATCATTCCTGTATGTAACGTTTGTAAAAATTAGATAGGCAACCAACTGCAATCTAGGCTATACAACCTAGTTTCTGAACTTTTGAGAAAGTCTCCATATTTCCAAAAATTAGAGTTTATAAGTTGTAAAATAAGACATATCTTACAACCAGTAAAAGACCGGTAGAAGCTACCATTAAACCGGGAAGCAATACAGTGGCACCCAACGTGGGGCCTTTTGCAATTTTCCTTTAGCATTTTGGCATTTTGCATTTGCATTTCCCATTTTCCCTTTAACATTTACTTTCAGCAAGTTGTACCAGAACGATTATTTCCTGACAAATAACAATAATTATTTTCTTACAGCAATCAGAAAGACTGTCCGAGTACTTTCCAGGCACGAGAATACAAATAATTCATATTTCTATTCCAGGTATAACTAAATATAATAACATTATTAATCAGTCCTTTACAGGGCAAATTAATAAACAGTTAACCTTGTTTTACAGGACATATAAATTAAAAGTGTTATTTTCCAGAAACAAAATTAACTAAATACAATAACATTATTAATCATTCCTTTACAGGGCAAATTAATAAACAGTTAACATTGTTTTACAGGACATATAAATTAAAAGTGTTATTTTCCAGAAACAAAAATATTAACTAGATATAATAACATTATTAATCATTCCTTCACAGGGCAAATTAATAAACAGTTAACATTGTTTTACAGGACATATAAATTAAAAGTGTTATTTTCCAGAAACAAAAAAAAAATTAACTAGATATAATAACATTATTAATCATTCCTTCACAGGGCAAATTAATAAACAGTTAACATTGTTTACAGGGCATATAAATTAAAAGTGTTCATAATTATTGCACAGAAGAAACATTTAAAAACTTAGTTCTAAATACTTTCTAGGACAAGAATTAAACATTTAAATTGTCAGTAAACTCCAATTTCAAAAAATTCTACATTAGTGAAATTATAGCCAGTGTAATTATAATTTTTCGATTCTCCAACCAGACCCGAACCTGAAAAATAGCAATAATGAGTACCCAGGCTCCAGAAGAAAAAGATATTCGTGTAGGTTGGGTATACACCCTTAAGAAGGATAATTTGATTGAAGAAGCAGAAAAGTACAGGCTGGATAAATCAGGAACAAGCGAAGTTCTTCGAGCAAGGATAATAAAATACTTAAGGACTGGAGAAGGTCAAGTTAACTTACCCATCCCGATAGAACCTATCTTACAGTTTGAGACAAGCGAACTGAGTGGTACTACACCTGGTCCATCCTCTTTTTCGACCCAGAACTTTCCACATCGAACGGCTGATACCTGTGACAGAGTTCGAAAATGGGGACTCAAATACGATGGAATTAGTGACCCCATGTCATTTCTAGAGAGATTACAGGAGCTCCAGAATTGTTACCAACTCCCTGATAACGAGATGTTGTCGGCCCTACCCGAACTGTTCAAAGAAAACGTTTTACTGTGGTATCGGAACAACCGGTGTAATTGGCATACCTGGTACGATTTCCTGAGAGATTTTCGATTGCAGTTCTTACCACCTCGATACCAACAGAAATTGGAAGAGGAAATCAGAAATCGAGTGCAGCGACCGAAAGAAAAGGCAGGAGAATATGTCACTTCTCTACTGACATTAATGAGACGTCATGGAGGGTTGAGCACTACCGATCAGCTAGAAAGGATATTCGATAACCTGAAAACAGAATACAAATATTATATTCGACCACAAGACTTCTCTACATTACCCGAGTTGCTGGAAATGGCCAGACAGTATGAAGGGTTGCCTTCACTAAGCTATAATCCAGCACATAATCCTCGTACCCCCCGAGTACAGTTTAGAGAAGCTACCATTAAACCGGGAAGCAATACAGGGTTATATACCAAACTGGTCTAGTGAACTTTTCAAGATTGTTAAAGTACGCGTAACCAATCCGGTCACGTACTTGCTAGAAGACATGAAAGATACACCTATACTAGGTGGATTTTGTGGACAGGAACTGCAAAAAGCTAAATATCCGGAAGTGTACTTGGTGGAAAATGTCATTCGACGTAAGAAGAATAAAGTGTACGTGAAATGGTTGGGATTAAACGAATACTCGTGGATCGACGATGACAATAATGTTTTATAAGCATATTATTGTTAACTACTTAACTAGTAATGAAAACTCAAATTTATAAGCAATAGAGGATTGTATAATAAGCTCATTTGTATTTCAATAATGCCCGTAAAAACAACAAGCAGTTTGGAACACTTAAATTACTGTAGAAAGCATCACTATTGGTTTAATAACGGATATAAATGTCCGGCTTGTATAGGTATCGACTAATATGAATAATAAATTATTGTAATATAGTGTACTTAAGGTACAGACTAACATAGGATGTAATTTCTGTAAGAAAATAATAATAAAAGACAAATTGTAATTTATTTTTATTAATAAAACATACTGATATATACATAATTTTTTGTTTAATCTATCTAATTATCTTATGTATTAAACCTAAAGTGTCTTTGTAGTCCTCAAACTTAACTGATGGTCATTTCCCAGAGTCAGGTCCGCTTGTCCAACCTAACCGTTCGCCTTTCCGACCTTTTTCAACGTTTTCCAGAATCCAGTTGTATATTGTGAAATGTTCATAATTTTTTGACGGTTCAAAAGTGTATTTAAAGTTTTGCTCATTAATTACATCGATATATAGCTTAAGTGATTTACAGTTAGCATAATAAGCAGCAGTTGAAATAAATTCGTTAGTAGCCCAAGTAATGTCATGATAATGTTTCTTAATATTTTCGATACTATATTGTACTTTAGGTGTAAAGCAATTATCATTATCGTTTAGCAAGTTACATACATATCTTTAAAAGAAATTTTTAAATTTAAGGAAACATTAATTTGACCAATTACATTTTCTAATTCTATATCAGTTATAAAATCTTTTCTACACAAACTTCTAATAACATTTTAATATAACGGTCTAACTTAACCTTTACGTTAAATAATGTGTTAATCGTATCGATACACGCTCCATCTGCATTCTCAGCATACCACTTAAAGCATTCATCAGGTATTACAATGTTCTGAAGTATGTTAGCAACTAGAATATAAACCTCTATAGAACCCTTCCCCATTAAGGCATGCTTCAAAATTTCTTATAAATTTCTTGCGAGGAATGTTGCAATTCCTCATCCATTTTTTTAGAGATTGTTGATTACTCATTTTATGATTTCTACAACAACAAAAGAAAAGTATAAGATCATGTAACATTAAATCTAGGACGAGTATCAGTTAACCCAAAATGTATTAATCTTTTATCATCATAAGGACTAAGAACCACCTTATTTTGTTTTATTGTAAACACCGAATGTTTTTGATCTTATAAGACGCTGGTGACGCTTTACAATGTTATAGTCGAACAGAGCCCTTTTATAATCATCTAATGTAACTTGTCTGACACTAGCCGATGTAGAACCTTTGGACTTCTTTACAACTTTGTGTTGGTTAACAGAGTATGCATACATTTTGAGCGTAAACCAACAAACTCTAACATAATTTTACCGTGATTTTCATCTTTCATTAAGCCTGGCACTTTTTTGTTAACTAATGGAAAGTTATAAACGTTATTTGAGGTATCAAATCTATTAATATCCTCTTTCATACTCTGATATATGTCGGGTACAGAGAAGGCATACACAAGACTGTCTGTATCCGTATACAAGAGTTTGGCATTATTTTAAATTTCTTTAAAATATAATTATAATGAAAATCATATAAAAGGTTTTTGAAACATCTAATACCGAAAATCCTGCATATATAGGTTTATTCAAAAAAACTTCCAATTTGTTCATTTCTATTATAATCATGTCGTTTCAAATATAGTACAATTGTGAAAATTGGGTTTGGATATAAGTGCGCGAGCCCCAAAGCGACCTTCCATTTTGTGACTAAACGCACATCCTTATATTTGCGAACATTTTCCATAAGTTTACCAAAACGCTATTAATCATTAATTTAAAAATTTCTTATCAAATTCGTTTTTGATTCCTGCCTTAACATTGTGTTCAAAGCTATATATGTTTTAACCACGCCGACTGTTTGAAACGTAAAACCCGATTTACTTTAACTAGTCTTAATCCCTGCTCTAAATACATTTTTAAATTCCTATAGTGAAGAACGTAGTTACGTTTTGGGTACAATGTGAGCAATAATTTCTTTAATTTGGATTTGGAATACGGGGCTGGGGTATCATGTGCTCAGGTGCCAAAGGTAGATCGCTATGGGACTCTGTAACTGTGGGGTAATCCAAGTCACAATCTATGATGTATGTCTGAATCGTTAGGATTATTTAATATGCATTCAATATTAGGCTCATCGATGAAAGAAAATTCATATGGTAAAAATTCTTCCATTGTTCTTCCATAAAGGTTGTTAATATCATAATAAATTAAAAAGCTCGTTGGGATACTAGAATCGTAGCTTTCACCCATGTATTTATTATTAGCTTTCGCGTAACGGTTGGAACACTGCGATACTCCTCCTCTAATACCTCTTTCGATGAACATAACCATGTCGATATCGGTAAAAGTTCTAATCTAACTTTTAAATTGCATCAAATGCC
>JARFJB010000015.1:545000-566947 GCA_036346205.1 Vesta saturnalis | reverse complement strand
TTAAAACGTAAAGCACAATTATTATCGTCACTCACTTTTTATTACGATGCCGAGACAAAAGATTATCCAAAGTTTATCTATATTAAAAGAAATTTTAATAACAAGCAAATAATATTTACAGAAGAACTGAAAATTCTTCACGTAATCAAATACATATTACTAGGAAGTTACTGGATAACACCGATAAAAATCTTTATATTTACATTTAGAAATTTCATCTATTTTGAATAAAGAAGATTGGATAAAATTGATTCTATAACGTTTAAATCTAGAAATAAATTTTGACATCTCATGTCAACGTCAAAAGAAAAATTTAATAAATTATACAAACAACAAAATAATAGACCATCTTTGATTGTGAAAAACAGTTATAAACCTTTCTGATAATGTTGTTTCAGATTATGCTATTGAACGCTTTCTAAAGGAGGAAATTTTCATAACACCAAATAATACCTTTTGAAGATATAATTTCAACATCGAAAACTCCATTAGATTATTACCTTTTGATGCTGCTAATGAAGTTAGATATAACACCGTTAACATATTACGTAAAACAAAACCTCCAAAGAGCAACTTATCCTTTCGTCAACGACATGCTTTACTTGATCTTAAACGCAATGAAAATATTATAATAAAATCAGATAAAGGTAATGCAACTGTTATTAAATATGAACGATTATAACACTAAGATAGAACAATTGTTGGGACCAGAAACTTATCATGAAATACCGAAAGATCCAACAAAAAGTTTCTTTT
The DNA here is from genome assembly GCA_036346205.1 of Vesta saturnalis. NCBI lineage: Eukaryota > Metazoa > Arthropoda > Insecta > Coleoptera > Lampyridae > Vesta > Vesta saturnalis. The sequence goes on along the minus strand of JARFJB010000015.1, from coordinate 566,191 downwards.
AAAAACTAAAGAGCTGATTAAATTATCATCTATTCCTGAAGAAATAAATAAGAAACTATCTAACTCTGAAGCTATTTCACCAAAACTATATGGTTTACCAAAAATTCATAAACCTAATATTCCTTTAAGGCCTATTGTTAGTGCAATTGGTTCTCCTACATATCACCTTGCAAAACATCTTACATTGTTATTACAACCTCATATAGGAAAAACATTACATTAAAATTCTGCCGACTTTGTTGAAAAAATGCATAGTTTCAAAATTGAAGAGGGTGATATAATGGTCAGTTTTGATGTTATTTCACTTTTACAAAGTACCTCTAAAAGAAACTATTGAATACATAGATCATCTTTTTCCAAAGGACATAACCATTCTTTTCAGCACTGTCTTACTACAACTTATTTTCAGTGGAATAATAAATTTTATGAACAGATTGAAGGTGTAGCAATGGGTAGTCCCTTAGTCCTGTTATAGCTAATTTTATATGGAAAAATTTGAAACATTAACGTTACAAAATAACCTAAAAAACCTTCAGTTTGGTATAGATATGTAGATGACACATTTGTTATTTGGAGACATGGGAAGAAGCACTGCATGAGTTTTGGTTTTATAAATGGTATACATCCTAGTATTCAGTTTACCATGGAAAAAGAAACTAATGGAAGTTTACATTTCTTGACATATTAATATCTAAAATAATAATTCACTATCTTTAAGGTTTACAGAAAGCCGACACACACTGATAGATACCTTCATAAATTATCCAACCACCATCCACGTCAAAAATTAGTAATTAAATCTTTAGTAGATCGAGCAAAACGAATTTGTGACCCTGAATTTTGAATGATGAATATAAATATTTAAGAAAATCCTTACAAGATAATGGATATTCACTTACAGATATTAATAATGTTATTACACCTTCTAGGCGTAACCTTAAAGAAAAACCAGTTCTTAATGTTGGTACTGCTTTTCTTCCTTTTATAGCTAATGTTACAAATAGAATTGAAAAATCCTAATCAAACATGGCATTAGGACTATTTTTAAACCTACAAGAAAAATTAAAGAACATTTAAGATCACCTAAAGATGTGTCAAACCCTTTATCATCTTCCGGAGTGTATAAGTTATCTTGTTCATGTGGAAAAGTATACATCGGACCACAAAACGTAGCTTTGATACAAGACGCAAAGAACATATGAGATTTTGTAGATTGGGTCAACCAGAGAGGTCTGTGTGGCTGACCATGCCCTGAATAATTTAAATCATGACATTCAATTTGACAATATGAAAATATTGTCAAGACAAACCCATTATTATGTTCGTTTGCAACGTGAAGCTATTGAAATATATAAACACGAATAATTTTAATAGAAAGAAGAAAATCTCCGTTTAAATAGGTTTGGCATCTTATAATTAAAAAGAGCATAATGATACGCCTTGATTTTAATTTGTTTTCAACTTTTGGTATGTCTAGGTTTTTTGCTGTGTTTTCCTAGACCTTGAAGCAAATGCTTTATCAATTATATTAAATTTCACAGCACTATAATTTAACATAAGTAGTTGAAATTAAATTGAAATTAAAATTACAAAGAACGTTCTGCATTGTGCTTTTCATTTTAATAACACTTCAATTATTGATAAAGATATCTCTTTGTTAGATTTAACTGGGTTTTTTTGATGTAATGTTTGGATTTGTGAATGCTTCTATCATTTTAAAATTGAAGTTTTCACAACTTTACACTTACATCATAACTCGATTAAATTTTGTTAAATGTGTTTTGGCTGAAATTTCATGTTAGCTTTCGCCGTAGAGTGTTCTGGTTTGTCATCTTTGGGCAGTTTAACAATATTTAATTTTAATGACCTAGTTATTCTTTACTACAATTTTATAGTTGGTTATACGTTTCTCAAACTGTTATATTAATAAGGCTTATGTTTATGTTTGAATTTTTCAATTTGAAAATTTTTACTAATCTTTAACAATTTTAACTAACATTACTACTGACGAAGATAACTGTAAGTGTTATCGAAACGTTTAGATTGTATAATTTGTACACCATTAAAAATCCCAAAAGATAAGTATTTTATTTAAAATGATATTTAAGAAAAAATTTAGTTTTACTAAAAGTCACATTATCGATTGAAGTACAATACGGTATTTTATTCTCAAATAATAAAACAAGAAAGCAGGTAAACAAACAGGTAGGCGTCACCAACAATTGTAAATTAAAAATTTTAACAATAAAATTTAAATAGTAAATGGCATATTATATCAATCAGTAAATGAATAAGTTGCATAGTGACAAGTTAAATAATTAACATACTTCACTTCCTTTGCAATATTCGTTTAATAAATAAAAATTTAAAGTTTTACCCCAAAAGTTTACTTTGTCGATTAATTCAAATACCTTTTATTTTCAAAACAATAAAACAAAAGGGTAAATTGTAAATTTTTTTGTAAAAATTTAAACATAAAAGATTATCGTACTTTTAAGTTAAATAATAGCTTTATTTCTGCTTTCAGTTAAATACATGTCAATAAATGTTAAATGACAACTTAAATCAATTAAATAAGTAAACGTTTGAACAGGTTTTTATACACAGCGGTTTGAATATTAATAATAAACAAAGATAATGGTAATCTAACCAGTAAAAGGCTCTTTAGTTGAAATAGGCGGAAATAACATTTAGGATTGCTACAGTATTTGAAAAATACGCTCTATTAAACCCATGTGATTGTTAAAACTTTAACTTTAAAAATTATAAAGCAAACATAAACCTTTTTGTCAAAGAACAGGTATACATTGTTGCAATAACGATGAATTCTAGAGAACTAATAAAATATTGTTAAGTATCACGGCTCGCGACAATAATAAAACTGACTTGATTAAATATTAAAGACATTGAAATAATTATAACTCTAAAAAGAAAAAAAATTATAAAATAAATAAAACAAATAAATAAAATAAAATAAAAATAAATAAATAAATAAAAATTGAATCGTTTGGTCCTAATAAATACCAAAGTCCGGTGAGGGCGCGAAACCAGGAATCGCGTATAACATATGGTTGAAACGCGTTGTGATTGAAAGGTAAAAAAGAAAAAAATGACTGTATATGTACATTTTGAGATTCATACAGTAATATACGATCCATTATTTATATATATATATATATATATATATATATATATATATATCTATTATGTCTGACAGTGACATAACTGTCCGGTAGTAGGACGATACCGTTAGTAGAATACTACATCGTCCGGGGCAATTTAGTAACCGGTCTGCTCGCTTTATTACTCAAGAGAACAATACAATTGCTCGGATCGACCTGGCTACAAGGGTCAATCGAAAAGACACGTTGTTGACGACTGTGCAAGGAATGTGGCGAGTCTAGTGAATTTAGATATGGTAAAGAATTTGAAATTTCGAATGTAATGTAGAAAGACACCTTGATATTCTGTGTGTATCGGAGACAAAGCGCAAAGAAAGGATGCTGTGGAGATGGAGGATGGCAACCTGGCACTATGGTCAGGAGTTGAGACGAACGCATGGCGCAAAAGATTGGATGATCATAAGTGAAGAGCGAAAAGATGTGTTAAAAGTACGAATTGGTATCTCCCTAATATGGGTTAGAATGAAAGTGAGTTTCGAAGAATTTTTCTTATTGCATGCTATGCACCGGTGAATGGAGAAAAGACCAGGCGTGAGAACTTGAATGAAGTAGAACGTGTTGAACGTATGTAAGCCAAACGAAAGAGTGATTATATTATATGAACGGATGGGTGGGTGTAGAGAGAACATAGTGAACGCGTTCTAGGAAAGTTCGGAGACCAAAGAATCAAGAGAATGGTGAACACCTGCTGAACATCTGTGTGGAGAGAAGCCTGTTTGTATCCAATACGTGGTTTAAACATAAAAATTGCATATGTATACATGGCAAAGAGATCTAAAGTATGATAGACTTGAAGTGTATGATGAACGGCTTAGAAACCTGGTGAAAGACACAAAGTAATGCGCAGCAATGTGGATCAGACCACTTTGGTTGTAACGAGAGTGTTTTAGGAAAAGTGGGTGTGGAAAGGAAAGCAAACGTAGTGCGAACGTCCAGAATTAGAGTTGACAAACTAGTGGATAATGGTGCGAGAATGAATACGCAGATGCTGTAAAAGAGTTGAATGTGAACGACAAATAAAAGACACTGACGTTGAAAGTGCATGGATAAGCTTGAAAATTGTTGTCAATTGGCCGTAATATGTGGAAAATTGTATAGACAGAAAAAATGGGGGAAAAGAGTCGGTAAAAATAAGTAAGAAAAAATGCATATAATGATGCTGCAAAAATGAAAAAGAAACTTTATTGTAAGATTAAGAAACAAAAATGAAGGAGGCAGTGAGAATAAGTAAAGAGGAAGTGATGGTAAGGAGAGAAAATGCAGAATGATTTTAAAACAAAAACTCTTCTAAACAAAATACAAACAAAACAGAACGCTGCAGGAGTGATGAATGATAGAAACGAAATAGTATACGATTTTGAAAGGAAACTGGCAATATTTCAAAGGTACAGTGTGAGGAATAAGACTGAATTAAATAAGGAGAAACAGAAGAAATGATGAATGAAACTGAGAAGGATATTGGAATAAATGAGGAGAAAACAAATTGAAAAAAGGGCAGGCAGATGAAATCACTGGTGAAATCAATTGGTTAAAGCTTATACAAGATTGGGAATTTTAATGTATGCCTTATGTAAAAGTAGTGATTAAGGGGATCATTGTACCATTGTATAATAAAAAAATGATTTAAGAACTAAGGGAATAAGCTTTTCATACCTTAAAGTATTTGGAAGAATATATTGATAGAGTAAAAACTACACAAAAGATGTGGGATTCTTTCATTCAAAGGATGTGATCAGATGGTTGTACATGATCGAAAAGTGTTTAAAGGTAAAAAGGAATTGTACTTTTTTAGATCTGGAGAAAATATGACAGAGTGAATAAAAAGTAAAATTAAATAATATGGGAAATAAAGGTCTAATAAATGGAATAAGGGCAGTATACAACGGTATCCATGTGTTATGAAATAAATACTTTAATATTGAGCAAGGAGGCGACAACTGTGTGATGTCACCGTTTGTTCAATGTATACATGGATAAATGTCTTAAAAGCTGTAAATCAAATTGTAATTTTGACGTAACAAGAAACAAGATAAAAAATGAATGCATAATGAATTAAGGAAAAGACATGATGGATAATATAAAATTTACATTACGTTGGTTTTCACATTAGAAATACAACGCAAATTAAAACAAATATATGTTGGGAAAACCTGGTAGGGCGTAAAACTTTGAATGTAGTAGAATCTGATAAAGGAAAGAAAGATTTTAAAACAAAAGGGCATGTCAGAGACTATGTATGAATCTTTAAGCTAATTAATAGGAAAGCATCAAAGATTTGAATGAAAAATAAATGAGACAATTGTTTCCCAAAACAATTAATTTAAAAGTAAGCAAAACACAGTAATATAAAATTTAAGCATAACAATATATCTAATTAGTATTCCTGGTGATTTATTAAACAATATTTTTTTCTTATGCTTTTGAGTATTTTTTTGTGCGCATTGGGATTTAATAGTACTGAAAATTTGTTTTAAATTTTATTTAATAAAATACAAAACAATATTTAAATTTTTATTTTTTATATTTTAAAATAATGTAATTTTTATTAACAACAACAAAAAAAATTTTATTTGATCTAATAGTAATTTGAACAGTACGTTGTTTTCATCCTTTTCTTAATGGACATAAATTCTTTCCCAAATTTTTTTTATTCTCCTTTGTATTGTTCAATAAGAAAAATTTGTTTCTTATTGAAAAATCTAATCTTTGTTAGTATCAATTTGTAAGCAAATTACTGTATCTATTTTTTTTCTTGTATGCAATTACATGGATGGTAAAGTTGTATTAAGCTTAATATTCATCATGTTTAAACACCAAAAAATAAGTCTGGTTTTTCTGTTACAATATTTTGGGCTATCTCGTAAATTTCATTCATATAGAAATTTATTTTAATTATGCATCGACACACAAAATACATTATGTTTCTTTATTTATAAAACTAAAATAATTGTATTAAAGCCCATTTTTATCCCCTTGTATCCAGAATTACAAATATTTGTGGTTTGTTTTTTATATTTCCATGCTGTTAATTTTTATTAATGTTATTTATTCATATAACCATTATAAATTATATTTCGATTATTATTGAAGAGTTTCACAAAATTTTTACACTCCATCAGTTTTATTGGCTTTAATATTTTTTTGTAACATATTTAGTTTGGTAAAATAAATCTTTATAAATTATTTTTATTAAATACATTTAAAACATTTAGTAAAAATAATTGTTTAATCGTAAACATTATTAAAAATTTAGATTTCAATGTACATAAACTATTTTACTTATCATAAAAAAATAAATGGTCGCATTTTAAGAAAAACTCAAATTTCTTCTAAAAAAAATGTTCCAAAATTTAAAAATGTTGTTAATCTTTTGCCAACTTTGTTAAATGTTCATGATTGTTTCGATACTCTTAATCCGTTTTATCTCATATCTTTCTGGTTGTATACACTTTGTTTGATGTATCCTAAAAAAAAATCAACTGATGTCCAGACCTGGCTTTAAATAATACTTATACAATATTACAGGATTTTGTTCATTTTAACATAGAATGAATTTAGGATTTGTTCAAGAAACCATTCGTCATCATGTTAAATTTATTTATTTTTGGCAAAGAAAAATTACATTTGTTTAATGATGCAAAATAAATTTTATCCCAATGCTATTTTTTTCTCCACATATTATGACATTTTTCTGTTCACGTTACCACAAGTAGTATGTCTTCATCATAAAAAACGTTTTACATATTTTAATTTTCCATCAAGGTACTTTCTACAAAAAATTTAAATTTGTCATTTGGTTTTAATTTAAATAAGCTGAATTTAAAAATTTATGTTTACGTAAAATTTTCAAACTGTTCTTTATACTGTCTGCTGCATTTAAAGTAATTTCTGTCCTAAAATTTCCACCTTCTACATTTTTTACTGACCCCAGTTGATTTCTTTTAAAATACCAATTTCTCTTAAAATTCAAGTACCATAATATGATTGCTAAATTTATTAAATTTGGTTCTCAATGACGTTACACTAATAACATTGGTTGATGTGGTAATAAAACAAGAATGCATTTGTTCAAATTCAATTAAAATTGAAACAATTGATTTAAAAACAGCTGATACATACTTAAATCAAAGTAAACAAATTTATGAGTTTTTTTTGGTACCAACTGAAAGCAAAACATTAATCCAGTAATATTTATAATTGAAATCCATCATTTGAATAAAATGCATTTTAGAAACAAAGTTTTTCAAAAAATTCTGATCCCAGAATAGGAGTAAAGATATTCTCCTTTCCCTGTTCTTTGGTTTTTCATCAAATCTAATTATTTATCAAAAAAAATTTCTTTTGCTTATAGTTTCTCATATTTAACTTGAATATTTTAAAATAAAATATTCACAAAGATGGTTATCTTTTAGACCAGTTGATAAATTAAGTTCAGTCCTTTTATTATATTTTCAGAAAATTGATTTTTTTTTTATAACGTACCAATGTGCTATATTATTTGTTTGAAATAGAATCTCAAAGTATTATAATACCGATCCTGGACCAGTTCAAGGTCACCATGTAAATCTTTGATTTATTTCAAGGTCAGTGAGTTTTCTCGTTATGGGCTCCACGTCTCAAGTTTTTTGGCATTTAAATTTTAGTCACTGCCCTCTGGTGGTGAAATCAAGCTTTTGGAGCTTTTCAAGGTCAAACTTTAAGCGGGAGATTTAAAATGTAGTTGGTCAAGGTCAAAGCTAAAAATAGAAGTTGCAAGGTAATCATAAATCAAAAATAGTTTTGAAGGTCAAGGTTATTACTTACGGTGGTGTCATATTTTTAGAAATATAAAAGGTGAAAAGCTAAAAATAGAATTGCAAGGTAATCATAAATCTAAGTATAATTTTAACAAACTTTTTAAAATATAAATTTTGGGCTGATCATCATCATCATATTTTTTTTCTAGTCAAGGTCAAAGTAGGTATTTAACAAGTTTAAGCATGTTGTAATATTGTAAGGACGCATATTTCTTATATAAATTGCAGCGAGCTGTATGTTGAGATCAGTCTGCACACGTAATTGTTAAATATGGAATTAACAGGGTTAAACCAAAGCACCTATTGCAAACCCTTTAAAAATGCGTGCGAGCTCGATATATCGAGAAAGTATAAAGTAACGAATATGGATATAATTAATACTAAGTATGGTGAACGTATAGTGATAGAAACGGTGATTTTAAATGTGTATTCCAACGCTTTTATGTGTATTTCAAAAAGAAGAAACACGAATTGAAGAAAAAACACTCCTAAACACGAAGGATGTGTTTTAATAGTTTGGGTGCACCAAAACAACAAACATAACATTTTCTTTTTAATAGTAGCACCCCACCATATGTAAAATTGAAATACTAGAATTATTTTCTTAAACAGCTTTAGTCATAGTGAAATTTGAGCAAGTAAAGTCATGCAAGTAGCAATAAAATCATTTCTGGAACGATCAAACTCAGAAGTTCACCGTTATATATGGATACCCCCATCATTGCAGTAACAATCTGAATAATAATTTAACATTTTGTTGTTGGTGCTGTCAAAATAGTGATTAGTAGTAAAAAATGAAGAGAAACATGATGAAGGTTATTCTTCTGCTAAGACTGACTGGCATCATCATTTCAATATAAGGATGAAGTGTATAAACAAGCAGCTAAGGAATACTTAATCGATTGTACTTATTATAAACTATCGAACGATACTCATCATGCAAAACATCTGGAAATTGGATACAACACACTCAACCTTGCACCAGTGGTGGTATTGGGTGTGGTAATTTGATCAAAGCAATAATGTGTGTTGGATATGAAGGAATGGAATGAGCTTCTAAGATGGCATTCATATGTAGAATTACAATTTTTCCGATCCCAAGAAATTGAAAATAAATTGATTGGTCAAATGTAAACGAAGAAGAAGATATAATCTATGATCAACATTATGAATCTCTATCTAGTAATCTTGGTATTTATTACAATTGGGAATTAATTAAAGGATATGACAGAATTTTGAAAACTGTTATGATAGAAAACTACAAGTGCTGTTCTTGCACATTCAACTCCATAGTATAGAAGAACTATTCAATTTAAAGGATATATAAGCTATAGATTGGAATTTCTTGAATCTTACAATCTGGTGTTTTTATGAAAAGTTCATAAACAAGTTGTTGACTACCGTCGTTTTCGTGAGAAAGAATTGGTGGTGGTGATGATGACATTTATAAAGATATTGATGATGTTATAAATGCTAAGTATAATATTAATTCACATAACACTGTATGTTTAATGGAAATTTTGTATTATCGTCCTGCTTATCTAATGTATAGCATTTACTGAATAAAGAAATAACTATGATTTGTTTTCTCAATTTAGGTATAAATACCCTTCTATCCATCCATTAAACAATGCTAGTTAAGAAGCGAAAGAGTGTGGTGGTTTGGTGAATGGTCTAATCAATAAACTTCCGTTTGAATTGCATTTACCTGGTTACCAGTATTGCGGTCCTGGTACAAAGTTAGAAAAACGACTCGCACGCGGTGACCTCGGTATTAATCAATTAGATGCTCAGTGCAAACTTCATGATATCAGTTACAGAGATTACCGAGATTTAGAAAGTAGACATAAAGCAGATAAAATTTTAAAAAAAAGCTTGGGAACGCTTTAAATCATTAGACGCAACGCTAGGTGAACGAACTGCAGCTTTAAGTCAGTACCACCATGAAAGCAAAAGAAAATTGGGAATGGGGTTAAACGTCGATCTAAATGAAGAAGAAGAAAAGAAATCAATGGTGGAAATTTATTGCATTTACGAAAACAATTAAAAAATTAAACCTAACGGAAATTTCACAGACACAATAAAGTCAGCGCTTTCAACGGCAAAACGTGTGGTAAAAATTTAGGAGGAAAGAAAACATTAAAGTTCCTAGAGTAATTCCCTACCTAAACAAGGAGGGTTTTTACCATTTCTTATTCCGTTATTCGCAGGATTATCAGCAATCGGTGCTTTAGCTGGCGGTGCATCAGGAATTGCTAAAGCAGTCAATGATGCTAAAAATGCTAAGAAATTGCAGGAAGAGACATCGCGCCATAATCGCATGATGGAATCGGTCGCTATAGGCTCCATGAATAAGAAAGGCGGTGCATATCTAAAACCAAACAAATCTGGTGGTGGTGCATTATACTTAAAACCGTTTCCAAAAAACTGAATAGATTACCCGAAAGACCGTTAACGGATACTGATTTAAAAAAATACTCCAAACACGTACCGTACTTTAGGGATATTTTTATGAGAGATAGCATGCCTAAATTGCCACGGAAAAATGAATCTGGAATTATTAACTTAGATAGCCAAAGAGGACCAGGTACCCATTGGGTTTGCTACAAAAAGCGTGGTAAAAAGGTATGGTATTACGATAGTTTCGGTAATATTCGACCACCAAACGAAGTGATTAACTACTTTGGGGTGTAAAATATATTATAATTACAACCAAGATCAAGAGTTTAATACAATTATTTGCGGACACCTATGCCTACAATTTTTATATAAATAATCAGCACAACATCAAATTTTTCAGTTATGTCAATAACATTCAGTTTAGAAGGTGTTGGTAACACATAGCTACAACTTCTATCCACCGATAGAGCTAGATTTGGGGAAGAAATACGTTATTGGATTGGTTGGATTTTACGGCTGCAACAGCATTAGAAACAATCAGGCAACGATAGATTTTATTTTAGAACAAATCCATCTCATTTGCAAGTGATTAATATTCCACACGGTGCATATGAGTTAGATGAAATTAACGATTATCTAAAATCTAAAATACCCACAGAAAAGTTTACATTCAAACAACAATACACTTAAATGTGAGATAAACAGTTCATTTGAGATTGATTTTACTAAAGAAAATTGTATTATTAGGGTTTGAGTCTAAAATATTAGAACCAAATATTTTACATACATCTGCGTTAGACATCCAAATACTTAAACACTAATCTACACGTAAGTGCAACATTATAAAGGGATCTTATCGAAACGGGAAACCCAAAGTATTATATGAGATTGATGTTTCAGTTCCTCCAGGTTATCGTCTAGATAAAACTCCAAGCAATACTCAATATTTAGAAGTAAACACTGACATTATTAGTAATATAACAATTAATTTGACTAATCAAAAGGGTGAATTAATAGACTTTGGTGAAAGTGAACCATTCACTGTACGCTTAGAACTAAAAGAACATGGGTCTGAGAATTAATCCAGGACCAATTCCATCTTTAAAAATCATATAAAAGACATCATCCCTACAGTAAGTCATTAATTAGTCATCAACCTTCATTGCGGTTAACATCTGCAGAGAAAACTTTTTAACGTCAATTGGTTTAAAGTTCTCAACCACAATGGCAGAATCGTTAAACGTCTTTCAAAACGTACATTTTGATGATACTATAATTAAATCAGATATTCACACTTATCTTCCATATGGATCTTCTAAATATGGACCTTCCGAAGAAATACGAATCTTAATTCAAAGTCAAGATCTAATTACGGCTACTTATGATAGTTTTCTGTACATAGAAGGTAAACTTGAGCTCAAAAAGAAGATGAAAGAAAAGCATTTAACCAAACAATTTCCCGAACTTTCTTTTCGAAGAAATTCGTTATGAGTTAGGTGGTCAGAGAGTGGATGTTTGTAGAAATAAGGAAAACATCTACGCTTAAAGGGATATATTTCTTATACGGCAAGCAAAAGCAAAGCACTAAGTCATTTGGATGGTCACCAAAGAATGAAGAACCATTACAAGTAGAATTCGATGAGCAAAATGGAGAAAATCTTTTACAGTATGCATACCATTGAACCACATATTTGGAATAATGGAGGATTATCGTCAGGTAATCGTGAATATGCGCCAAGAGTTGGTTTTAATTCGATCTAGAAGCGATACAAACTGTTACTATGGTGAAGTTGATGCCGCAAATAACCTTAAATAAAATTCAATGGAAAGTACCCACTTAACACTTAGTGATGCTGCGAAACTTAACTTGTTTCAAGGAATCAATAAAAATTCTATTATTACTGTTCCATTTCGACAATGGGAGTTTATGAATTGCCTGCTTTAAAACAAGCAACCTCAGACATATGGCCAATAAAAACATCAACGCAACTGGAAAAACCACGTTGGATAATTGTTGCATTCCAACAAGGTAAAAGGTATACAAAGGTCAGCAAGGGCCGGAAATTTTGATCACATTAACATCAGAAATCTTAAAGTACATCTGAATTCTGAGTATTATCCATATGAAGCAATGCATTTGAACTTCAGTGCTAACCAATATATACCTGCCTATCGCAATTTTTTGAAATTTCGATGTGATTACTATGGTGAAGATGATAAAGATGCATTATTCAACTATTCCGAATTCAAATCATGTCCAGTATTTGTAATGGACTGCTCTAAACAAAATGAATCCTTAAAAAACTCAACAGTGGACATCAAATTGGAAATGGAATCTCTAACACCTTTCGATAATGGAATCGTTGTATATGGTCTTATTCTCCATGATGCTATTGTACAGTACAGTCCACTCACCGGAGAAGTGAAAAATTATAATTATTATTGTAATATAGTCTAATATATAAATAAAGATGTAATTATTCGTTTAGTTTTATTTCATCCATCAAAGATGAAAGTAGTTGCTCAGAAACAAAAACTCCCAATTCAAAATCATGACTTTGATGAAAAGTCTATTACTTAAAAACATGGTGATTTACTTCCTAATAGTATACGGGTATTTATGTGGCCCTCCAATTGTGGTAAAACAAACGCAATGATCAGTCTGTTACTGAAAAAAAATGGTTTGAAATTTAAACATGTATACGTATACTCTAAGTCATTGAATCAAAACAAGTACAAACTTTTACAGGAAATCTTACTTCCAATGAAGGACATAGGTTACTTTACCTTCAGCGACAATCAAATGTGATTGAGCCTAATTGTGCAAAAATCAAACTCTATTTTTATTTCGATGATATCGCTTGTGAAAAGCAAATAAATTTTTCGGGAAACATTTGTGTTTCAAATTTGGGTCCTTTGTTTCCGCAATTAAACAAAGGAATCTAATTAATAATTTGGCGTAAATTAAAAAAATTTGAGGAATATAATAATAACCTTAAATTGGTTTCAAGTTAAATGATCCTTGGTTTATTAAACAAGTGTTTAATGGTTAAAAGTTTGTTAATAAACCGGTTTGTTTGGTTTAAAAGCTACTGTTTATTAAATTTCCGGGTTTTTGGTTTTATTAAAAATATAATAATATATAATAAAAAATATATATATATATATATATATAATATATATATATATATATTATATAATTTAATTAAACCTTAAACATTGTGTAAACAGCTACCTGTTCAAGGTGAACCGGTACCTGTTTGTCAAACAGCTACCTGTTCATGGTAAAGGATACCTGTTCATTAAAGTTTTGGTATATAACAATATATATATATATATATATATATATATATATATATATATATATATATATATAATAAACCTTAAACCGCATTCAGCAGTTTAGTAGTAACTGATCTGTTTAGGTATTAACAGCTATCTGTTTAGTTAAACAGCTACCTGTTCAAGGTGAACTGGTACCTGTTTGTCGCAATGGACAAAAGGAGGGATATTAAAGAAAAAATTATTCAGGCTCGTAAAATAATACGGCAGAAGTATAACAGTATTAAGACTGCTCGCATTGATAATGAAAGAACATTTGAAAGTACTTATAAGCCTTTAATAGAACCTCTAACTGAAATAGTAAATAAAATCGATAAAAAACACCTAAAAAGGAGGAGGTCATTGATGTTAAACCTAAAAACCACCCGTATTCATATTTCCAAGAAAGCATGCTACTATCCCCACTAGCCCTAGCTCAAGTTCAACGGACCCCAGGTCTCACTCCATTAGGTGATTCAAGTAAAGGGTGCTACTAGTCCACTAGCTCAGCCCTTTTCAAAGAAATCCTCCCCCAAGTCTTCCATCTTTCTTAGAAACATCCGTCATGGGAGATTAATACTGGGGAAGGAAGAAGAACTGTCTAGTATCGCAGATGATTCCCATAATGAACCCATCTCAGAAGAATTTCTCGAGCAGTTATATATGTTGAACGTATTTTAAAAGAATGCTGAAGGTGATATTGATCATACGTATGGAGTCCACTATGATACCAAAACTGATAAATGGACAATTGGTAATACACCCATCACAATTAAAGGAGACGATATAATTATTAAAGGTGTCACGTATAAAGGGACTTCGATAGGAATCGATATTCTGTGGGTGACATCGTACGAATCAGTAAATTTGAAAATATTTTCGCCAAAGGATACACACCCAATTGGTCTAGTGAACTATTTAAGATTGTGAAAGTTCGCATTACTAACCCCACTACGTACATTCTGGAAGACATGAAGGGAAATCCTGTACTGGGAGGGTTTTATGAACATGAATTACAAAAAACAAAGTATCCTGATGTGTATCTAGCAGAAAAAGTGCTTCGCTCCAAGAATAATAAGTTATTCGTAAAGTGGTGGGGATTGGATGAAAGATCATGGATCAATAAGGATGATATTGTTTTATAACATTTAACCTGTACTTTGTGAAAAATTACTTATATTAGTTATATAAGTTTGTAGAAAAGGATGTAGCTCTTAGATGAAATAAAACACACACAAAAAAAATAATAGTATTTTATTTTTAAATATTACATTTATTTTTAAAATTTCATTATCTTATAAAGTGAACCTAAAGTACTTCTATAATCACTTAAATTACTGGATGGCCATATACCCGAATCTGGCCCACACCTCCATCCCAAGCAGGAATTTGAATTTGTTTCACCTTTATTGATGTTGTCTAGTATCCAGTAATAAATTTTGTGATGTTCCTCGTTTTCCCAGGTTGAAACTTATAGTTGAATTTTTGTTCTAATAATATTTCAATCAAAATATCGAGGCACTTGTAATTAGCATAATATGCCTTTCTCAATACATTCAGTTATAATAAATAATGTCCTTTATAAGCAATATTTTCGTAGATTTAACATTTGTTGAATCATCACCCCATAATAAATTGTATAGATACATTTTAAGCGGTATGTCACCAAGTAAATTCATATCATCTAAGATTTTATTCATTAAAAAGTTAATGAATTGTAGCCTTTATTAATGCACAATTTTTGTAAAACTTTTAATGGTATTGTCTAATTTAATTTTTTATCAAATAATGTCTTAATAATAACTTCATTTGCACACTTTGAATTTATAGCACACCAGTTAAAACACTCATCAGGAATAAAATATGTTGTAATATATTAAATAAAAGCTTTCAGGAGGAACACTTATCAATCCTCTTTAATGTACTCATAGATATCGGAACCGAAAATGTATATAAGGCTATCGTATCCGTGTACAAGAGCTTAATTATTTGGAACTTGGGTAGGTGTAACCTAATGAAAATTTATAAAAAAGTTTTTGAAACGTCTAAAACACTGAATCCTGCATATATGGGTTTATTTAAATATACTTCCAGCTTTTCATTTGAATGATAAGCATATCATTGCAAATATTGTACAACTATGAAAATTTGGTTTTGATATGTAAGCACGAGCACCATAGCGACCCTCCCATTTCGTTACTAAACGTATATCCTTATGTTTACGTACATTTTCCATCAGCTTCCCAAAAACCTATTAATCATTAATTTATAAAAAAATTTTATCAAATTCATTTTGAGATTGCTGACGCATGGTGGTATTTAAATCGATATATTTTTTAACCATGGGGACTGTTTAAAACGTAATATACGATGCACTTTTACCAACTTTAATCCATATTTTAAATATACTTTCAAATTTCTGTAATGAATTACTAATTACGTTTTGGATACAATGTAATAATTTTTTTTTTTAATTTTGAATCAGGTACGGGTGGAACCATATGTTCGGGTGCCAATGGTAGATCACTGGCTCTCATGTAATTCTATGGGATAGTCTAAATCACACTCGACTATATAACCAATTTCCGAATCATCAGGATGGTTTATTAAATCTAAAGTTTCAAAATTATCAACAAAAGAAAAATCCCAAATGGTAGAAATTCTGACATGGTGGCTTATAAATTATTTACGTCGTAGTACATTAAATACACACTTTCAAGGTGGATCAAATTTTTCCCCCATGTACTTATTGTTAGCTTTAGCATACCGATTTGAACATTGAGCCACACCACCCTAATTCCTCTTTCAATAAACATTAGCATATCAATTCGTAAATAGTTCTAACTTTACTTGTGTAATTTTAAGCATAGCATCGAATGCTAAACCGGGGCTGTATAATAGTGCAGAGGATCAAGTTTGTAAGTACTTAAACAAGTTTGCCGAAAATTTTCGAAAATATCAGCAAAAAGTAGAACGTCTGTTTTAAATACAAATCTGAGTATTCCCCTAACGATTTAATACTAAATTTGTTCCAAACATTAACCGCATGTGTAAAAACCATCATTGATTCCTCATTATTAAGATGACTAAAAAAGCTTCCTTGGGTGGAGCCTGGTTTCGTCTAATTTATCCCACGTATCAATATACTCATAAGGAAACACACCTTTGCGAACTAGTAAAGAAAATTCTTCTTCATTGTTACATTAGCTCGGGTAATAACTTTTTACTATTTTCCAAATAGTTTGATAACTTTTCAATACTACTACTCATAAATCTGAAAGAGTCAATAAATCTAAACTTAATTTTACTACTTTATTTCTTTGTTTATGGGAGGGTGAAATCGTAGGGAATAGTAGCCAATTCTCTAATGACGAAATGGCTATCATAACCTGACAAATTATGAAACACAACCGGTAAGATGTGAGAGTCTTTATAGTTTAGGTTACAATTCTGATGTGATGCTCCTCGAAATGCTCCGGTAAATGGTTATGGTCTCTACCTGGAAAACATGTTTTTGTAGAAGGTGATCTGAAGAAAAGTGATTCAAGCATTGATAACAAATAAATTTCTTGTGCCCCCTATCGATAGTTGTTTAGAAAAAGAGCTGACATATTTTTAATCCACGGAAATGATAAACAGTATTTTTTTGTATTAATAGCATCAGCAGTAGAACCCGCAGAATGATAATTAGGCGAAAGTACTAAAAGATTTATAGGTTCCCTGACACTATTTTCTTGATTTACACTTAATACTAGCGGTAATACACCTTTCCCTGAATACAAAACAAATTAATGGAGAGGTTGTTTAATTTTCAAATTTTTTACATCATCTATTTTAATGGGAAAGGGAATTGAACCATAATTCAAAACATCTCTAAAATGAGGATAACTGTAAACTCTATCTGAATGAAGTTGCACTGGGTATAATGCCGAAACAACGGCCCACAGGAAGCAGTACTCGTCATCGTTCTTAACATTCACTACCGCATGCTTTACTGCTTGAAGTAAGGAACTTTAACGTAAGTCGAAAGGCCACCTCTAAATGGAGTATAGCTATTAATATTCACCTTTAAATGTAAAACTTCTGTAATGCCCAACCGGAATCCCTTTCGAAAACTCCTTAATTTTTTTGTAATTTGTAAAAACGTTATTGTTATACCACTCACGCAAATTGGTGGTAATATCGATGACATAATTTTTATGGCAAATGTCTTCAACTCAATAACATGATTTTGAGGTTGCATGAAATTGCAGGCTAAAATGACATTGACCTTTAGCATCGTTTGCCTTTTACTTTAACCTTTCGTGCAAAACTATTGTATGCATTTTGTAAAAAAATAAGAGGGTCCTTAATGTTTGCTATATTGACTATAATTCCTGTAAGTAACCTACCATTAAAACATGAATCTAAGAGTACCAACCTAATTTTGTGTACGTTTTTAGTGAACCACTACCTGTTTTCTTGAAGCGTTTTTAACGTTTTCTCACAAGATAACACTTTAACAATGATAAATTACTTTAAGTTTAAGCAAATTTTCATTGTTCTAAATAAATTTTATTTTGAATTATATCTTGAATAGCTTAATATTAGTGTTAATTATACGGATGTGCTTTACAAATTCATTTTGGTTTTAACAATGGAATAAACGTTTTTAAATTAACAATATCACTACTACGGGTAAACCTCACTCATAGTTACCTTCAAAACTGTATCCAACAATGCAAAAATATGAAGACACGATCACACAGTCATGGACTTGTACAAATATTTTTATTTAATGATATGAAAAAAAATAATTTAAGTAACTATAGAAGTACTTTAGGTTTACAATTACAAATATTAAGTGCAATAACTGACTGGTACAAAATGCTGTTTTTCTTTATATAGTCATATAAACCCCCATTCAAGGTTAAATATCACAAACTTGTTATAACTTGTATTTGACCTTTGCAGCATACAAAACTATTATTGAAAATGAAATTAGTTCATTGCCTTTAGATTGCGTATTAAGATTCAGTTCAGAAAGATGCAGATATTGCACTTTCTTTATATTATCTTTAGGGCGTTTACTGGAATATCTAATAACCTTGCTGACATCATGAAATATTTTTCATGTTAATTATGATGCATTCAGAGTTCATCCCTTTTTTTGCCAGTCGTTACCTTCCACTTCCAGTTCAATTTTGTTAACGTTAACAGATCTATGTTATATAATTAAAGTTTTAATTGAATACCATTCATTTGAAATTAGTAGTAATGGCTTCAAATAAAATCTAAATTTTAAAAACAAAAGAAAAACCATGATTTTTTATAAGTTTTGGCAACCATCAAACAAACATACAAAGAACCCTAGCACCCTTCGAAGAGACCATCCCCATCATCTCAAAGAGATAGTGATGTAGAGGATGAATTTTCCGGTATTTGAAAAGTAAGTATAATTTAATTAAAATATAGTCAATTAATTATTACAAATTTATTTATTTTTCAGCATAACCAGCAACCTTTTAAACACCTCCACCACTGCAAAACTTCAATTGGAAAAAAATTTTCCATAGAGCACTTCACCCAATGAAACAGAACCACCAACCCTTCAAGTTTTAAAAAAGTGTAGAGTGGTTGAAAAATTTATATGACTACATTAATAGTGAGGGTTGTGATGGAAGAGGAAAACAAAGAACTGGAGAGGCTAATCTATTTAGATGGGGAAAACATTAAACTGAA
The DNA here is from genome assembly GCA_036346205.1 of Vesta saturnalis. Lineage (NCBI taxonomy): Eukaryota > Metazoa > Arthropoda > Insecta > Coleoptera > Lampyridae > Vesta > Vesta saturnalis. The sequence goes on along the minus strand of JARFJB010000015.1, from coordinate 546,771 downwards.
AATATTTTGGAGTTGAATTGAAGATTACATGTTTTGTGTGTGATTTGATGTAATTAGTAATTATTTTTGAATAGTAATATGTAATTGTTTTTATTATTTTTTTTTAAATGTTAGTAATTAATTTTGTACAAAATTGTAGTATAGTTTTATTTAATGTATATTTTGCATTGTGAAATATTATATTTTTAAATAAATAAAATGTTTAAATTCTGTATTTTGGTTTTCCAAAAATGAATATACAGTAAGGTAGATAGTAAATTGTTTTTAAAAACAATAATTTTAAACATGTGTTTAAATACAAAATTTTAATTTGAAATACAATCATTAAATATAACATGATTTTAATATCTCAAATATTTTTTAAAATGACATTCAATAATAAAAGATGCAGAATTTTATCAACAAATTACTTTTTATCATTCTACATTTCTTTTATTTATAGTTACATTAAAAATTAATATAATAATTTATTGATAATTTTAATATTATATGATATAACAATTATTAATTTAAAATGAAATGATTTAATGTTATAAATAGAACAAATTAAACTACATATTTGTATTTACAAAAATTATTATTTATTATAAAAAGAGAAAATTTAAATGATGTTTAATGTTGATTTATCATTTATTTAAAATAAAATTTTGAGTTCAAAATTGCATAGAATGTTTTATGTTTAAATTTAAATTTAAAGTTCATGTTTAAATATTGGTAAATTAAAAATTTTTTGAAAAATTTCAATGTTAAAAAAAAATAATTTATTAAATAACACAAAAATGAAAATACATTGCATTATCTTATTTACATTTTAAATTGTTTAAAGTTGTAAAAATGATGACATATAAAAAATAGAATGTTTTTAAATGCTTTCACAGCAAAATAACTGGTTCATTATCCTACAATTATTATTAACGCTGCAAAAATTACAAGTCATGTTTTAAGTGTTTTTTAAAATTGAATTGGGCAATTTAAAACATTTAGATACATTAAATGGATAAATTGCATGCATATGTTTCTTCTGAGCTTACGTAAGTTGTGTTTTAAGTGCTTTTTGTTGTTTCAAAATGGAATTTTAATTTAATGTAATTTTTCATATTTTGAAAAATTTATACTGAAATGATAATTACCACTTCTAAATACAACTGGTGAAAAAATTTTTTTTCTCAGAATTAAAAATTTAAATTTTAGGCGCATTTTTTAGGACTTTACTATTTAAACCCCCTAACCCTGCACTGGGACGTCCTCGTCGACTCGTTTTTATCTCTTTCCAAGATATGTACATACATCTTTTCTTACATCACACCTTTCAAACAACATCAATTTTAGTTAAAGTACGTCTATCGTTTACACAAATAATTGCAATTATGCATTCCATTCTAGTACAGTACTTGAATATAATATTACAAATCATACTGATAATACTATATGGTGCATTTTAATTGTTTTTTACTCATTACGAGTACAATCCATTTATTGAATTGTTTGTATATATATATATATATATATATATATATATATATATTATATATAAAAATATATATATATAAATATATATATTTAAATGTCTACAATTCATTTATTATTATTACTTTTTTCATGAAAAATGTTACAATCTATTTTAGAAAAACCGTATTTAGTTTACAAATTAACACATTGTTTTATTATATCATATTTCATATTGGTTCAATTTATTTAAAATGTATTTAATATTAATAGTAAAAGAGGACCTTCAATTTTTCCAAATTTTTTAGTTCTATCATTGGGCCAA